>JAGSMZ010000098.1:0-17018 GCA_029286645.1 Papilio protenor | reverse complement strand
AGATAATCTAAGTTGTTTATAATATTACTATAAATGTGTTTATAACAAAACTATCAGACGTGTTATAATTTAACAAATTCTAATCTTACACGTATTACACAGAGCAAAAAATAATAACATAATTTCACATATCATCCGTAACATATGTCCGAGTTCAATTAAACTTTTACATAATCCTTATGGATTAATATTGTATTTGTATACAATAATTATTTATTACAAAATAACCTATACTTATAATATTTCCAAACTTTGGGCTACTCATGAATATGACATATACAAATTTATGTTTGTTAAAATATTAATCACTCGGCGTAAGTGCAATAAAATTTGGGAATATTTTGTCGTTCCCACGGAGCAGGTACTTTTGTCTATTGTTTTAAATTGCATCTTAGTTTTGTTTAATGTTTTTATTTTTTTACCAATAGCGCATTAAATGTTTTGAACATCGGGGCTGTTTTCATTTTAATGTTCTATTAGGATCTTATCTCATTTTGATACAAAAACGATATAATATTTATGTCTGACAAATATCTTATGTTATTAAATATAGTTCATTACTAACTTTTTAGAACATAACCTATTTTATTTGATTAAACTATCCGTTCCAAGACTAGTCTCCAGAGAGTTTGTATTGATAGAATGAATATTCTAAGAAAAAAACGTCTAAGATAGAAGTATTATCTATAAATATTTAAATAGCAAGAGTTATAGGGATTGTTTCGGCTGCGACACGCTAGGCAACACCTAAAAAGCGCTGCCCACCGCTGCCTGGGACAAGCTCCCAATTGGGTGACCGGTGGTAGAAAACAAAGGGAGGACCTTATCTTGTACCTCGCGGTACGCGACTCGGACCCCACCTTGCGCCGGTAACACCGGTCCAAGACCCGTAGAAAAGTAGCCAAAATAGCTGCTACTACCAACAACGGGAAAAACGTCTCCCAAGAAAAACACTTTGTAAGGGTGAAATTCCTCGGGGTGAGTCTAGCACGTGTGGTCTCGACGAAGGCTGAATTGCGACTCACTGTATCGCCGTAAGGCGTCGTATTTATATGCGCGCTTAAGCCGAGAGACGCTCGGTAACGCTCAGACCACTGGTGCTCAAACTGACCCGTTGGTTTAATATTTATTTAATATTATACACAAATTAAACACACACATAAAGAGACAACTTAGAAATAATAAGAACATAAAAGAACATGTGACACGAACTGAACACGATAATCTAAGTTGTTTATAATATTACTATAAATGTGTTTATAACAAAACTATCAGACGTGTTATAATTTAACAAATTCTAATCTTACACGTATTACACAGAGCAAAAAATAATAACATAATTTCACATATCATCCGTAACATATGTCCGAGTTCAATTAAACTTTTACATAATCCTTATGGATTAATATTGTATTTGTATACAATAATTATTTATTACAAAATAACCTATACTTATAATATTTCCAAACTTTGGGCTACTCATGAATATGACATATACAAATTTATGTTTGTTAAAATATTAATCACTCGGCGTAAGTGCAATAAAATTTGGGAATATTTTGTCGTTCCCACGGAGCAGGTACTTTTGTCTATTGTTTTAAATTGCATCTTAGTTTTGTTTAATGTTTA
Source organism: Papilio protenor (assembly GCA_029286645.1). Lineage (NCBI taxonomy): Eukaryota > Metazoa > Arthropoda > Insecta > Lepidoptera > Papilionidae > Papilio > Papilio protenor. The sequence continues at coordinate 15,389 of JAGSMZ010000098.1, read as the reverse complement.
AAACCATAAAATATATTGGTACTTATTTTTAACAGTTCGTTTTGTTATTGCTCTTTAAAAAATCTTCTTTGTCCGTGCTTTTAAATGACATCATAAAACATTTTAATTTCGCGTTGGAATTCGATGGCTGAACTTTTTCTCACGACGGTGTATACATATTCGTCGTCAACAATCTCCCCCTCGTGCGTAGCACCGACACTGTTTTGGCGACGATGTAGGCACCTATATAATTATTCTAGAACTTGGTCGTCGTAGCACACCTCCTCTTGTACTTGGCGACGCTTCTGTCACCAGTATCCGAAATTATGGCCGTCCAGCGCGCTGTCTTTTCAATTTATGTCATTATCCTGACCGCTCATCGGATGCAGGAGGTACACGCTGGATCCTGCCCCATGTACATATTCTTCGGAGGAGTTGTCTCTATGCTTTATCAATCAGCATTTTCCACGTAGCGTTCCATTGTCCTAGGCTGCTGAGCAGATACTCAATTATACTGCTGTATCAAATCGTCCAGTCATTTTCTTTCCATATGCATCACGTGGTTCTTTGCTAGCACATACAAAGTTAGTTCCGTTGTCGCTGTATATAATCTTTGGCATTCCCCTGCGGGCGACGAATCTTCTTAATGCCACTATTGCGTCGATTCGTCCTTTAAGCCGAAGTATTCAGTTTTCCATAACGACATCGGTTTATAATTATCTTGTTCGTATCGCCGCTTGCCTGTTAGAAACGATGCTTACAGGTAACGCATGTTTCTTGTGCACTACTTAAATCGTCGCTTTTCATAGCGTTATTTCTCGGTCCGTAACGTTGCGGTATCACTCGTTCGGCTGTAACAATGCTCGAAACGGTGCCTTGTTTACTTCGTTGCTTGCTACGAGTAACGCTATCTGTGTAGTATTCACCTACACGTCGCTTCGTTGGCCGCCAACATTTTTCCATATTCGACTTATGTCGCCATAAATTATTCTTTGGCTTAATAACATCCGGAGATCTTCCGGCCATAACATTTAACTTCGGCCAACTACACGCTTTTCGCGTTAGTGACGGCTGCTCTCTTCCCGGAGCTACGTCTTTGCGTTTCTTATCTCGTAACCCGAAGCAAGAACTTTTTCTTTCTACGCTGTTACGTTTAGACCGCCTTTTCTTCTTACGCGAGGTCTGGCTGGGCGTGGGTGTTGTTGTGACGCTCTTACAATTTCCTTCATTGGCCGCTGTCTTGTAGACTATATCTTCTTGCACACATGCGCTTAGGTAGTGTATAGGTTCAGCACTACCCATGTCTACACCATGTAGCACCCATCCCAAACTCGTATTCGAAGCCACGGGTTGACCGGGCTCGCCCTTTTTATACTTTCGCGTGATTATTAGCTCCCAGTTGTCTTGACCGATGACCAACTGCGGAGGTTCTGCATCATAACACAAGATGTCGCTCATGTTTTTCAAATGGGAATATTTCTCGATTGTACACTTGTCGAGAAATTGTGGTGCGAACTTCAAATTATGTGCGGTGTGCACCTCGCTAATTTTTTCTATAGTATTCATGTAAACTCCGCGTATTTGGAGATTCACGATCTGCGAGTGTGTTTCTGTTACACGTTGGCCACCCAATAATAGTTCTTTTGTGTTTCCCGATGCGCCGATCTCTCTTGCTATGTCGGCGTTAATAAGCGACACCGTAGAGCCCTCGTCTAACAGAGCCATAATTATTTTAGAACCCTTCGTTCCGTAAACTTCAACACGAACCATTTTCGAATATACTTTTCGTGTGAGATCTCTTGTTGGACGCGGGACTTCGATGCTATGTTCTGTTGTAAATCGCTGTTTCATAGTGCTCGGTGCAATCGACTTGTCATGTATCATCGTATGATGCCATCTACCACAAATGCCGCAAGGCGGGCTCCGTCGACAAGTCACCTTCTTGTGTTTTCCCCAAAGACACTTGAAACAAACGCCATGTTTCTTTGCAATTGCCCATTTTTCTTCAATAGATTTGTTGTAAAATATAGAACATTTTACTAGGGCATGTTTTCCGTGGCATAACGGACATATTTCTTTTCTTGGCTTTTTTCGATGGCTATTGTTTTTACCGCGTTTCACTGGCTGTGTATTTCTTCTAGTAGCGCTTTGTATATTACTAGCCATGGATGCCCTGCATTGCTTTGCCTTGTCATTCGAAGTTGTATACTCCGAGCAGGGTTGATCCTTTTGTTTTGTATCAGTCGGAGAGGGTGCTCGGCTTATTATAACGCCCGAAGCATCGCCATTATCTTGTCTCGCGACTGCCAAATCTTCCAATACTATCTGCGGACATCGCTGGGTGTCTTGTATCGATGTACAGCCATTTGTTATTTCTTCTCCCGGTATGTATATCTGACATCGCTGAGTCATATTTTCATTACTCGTATCTCGTAGCGATGTGCAGCCATCTGTTATTGTTACCTCCGGGAGGTACGTCTGACATCTTTGGGCGTCACTTTGGTCCCATATATCTCGCAGCGATGCGCAGTCATCAATTATACTTTCGTCTGGGCCTTCTCTTGAGTCCTCGCCAATACATTTTGCCAACTCTCGCTGTATGCGCTCTAGCTGTATTTGCTCTAGCTCTATTTGGGCTAAGCGTACTTCAACCTCGGCTAGCTTTTTCCTAGCCGCCAGCTTGCGGCTTTTTATCGAGGAACTCGTTGTCTTTATGGACCCAGAACAACAGCTATGCCTCATCGACACAGCGGCTGTAGTTACACCGTGTATCGATGGAGTCGGTGGGCTTAATGTAGCTGTTTCCTGTACGGATGTCATAGACATCGCCGTATCGTTATTTCTTGCCTCCGTCGTTGTCATTGTAGCACAGGCCGTCGTACAGGCATCTCTCGCCCATTCCTTTGTATCTTCTGCCGCGCGCTTTATAGACAGCGGCGACGTTTTGCGACGAGATGCGTTACACATATTATATTGAAACGACGGTGATTTCTGTGCTTCTTTCTTCGTAGCAGCGTATTTATCTTCTGACGATGCCGATGCGCAGGATCCTCCCGACCATTCAATATCTGCGCCAGAGGTCGTCGTGTGCCTTGTAGGGGGCACCGACGTGGGCCGGAGAGGTGTATTTTTCTGTGACCGAGTCACTGGCATTTTTCGTCCACTTTCTACTTTTCTCCGAATCGGCTGTAAAATACAGCCTATAGATCCGGCTCGAAGGACCAGCTGTTTCGGCTGCGACACGCTAGGCAACACCTAAAAGGCGCTGCCCACCGCTGCCTGGGACAAGCTCCCAATTGGGTGACCGGTGGTAAAAAACAAAGGGAGGACCTTATCTTGTACCTCGCGGTACGCGACTCGGACCCCACCCTGCGCCGGTAACACCGGTCCAAGACCCGTAGAAAAGTAGCCAAAATAGCTGCTACTACCAACAACGGGAAAAAAAAAAAAAAAAAAAAAAAAAAAAAAAAAAAAAAAAAAAAAAAAAAAAAAAAAAAAAAAAAAAAAAAAAAAAAAAAAAAAAAAAAAAAAAAAAAAAAAAAAAAAAAAAAAAAAAAAAAAAAAAAAAAAAAAAAAAAAAAAAAAAAAAAAAAAAAAAAAAAAAAAAAAAAAAAAAAAAAAAAAAAAAAAAAAAAAAAAAAAAAAAAAAAAAAAAAAAAAAAAAAAAAAAAAAAAAAAAAAAAAAAAAAAAAAAAAAAAAAAAAAAAAAAAAAAAAAAAAAAAAAAAAAAAAAAAAAAAAAAAAAAAAAAAAAAAAAAAAAAAAAAAAAAAAAAAAAAAAAAAAAAAAAAAAAAAAAAAAAAAAAAAAAAAAAAAAAAAAAAAAAAAAAAAAAAAAAAAAAAAAAAAAAAAAAAAAAAAAAAAAAAAAAAAAAAAAAAAAAAAAAAAAAAAAAAAAAAAAAAAAAAAAAAAAAAAAAAAAAAAAAAAAAAGGCTGAATTGCGACTCACTGTATCGCCGTAAGGCGTTGTATTTATATGCGCGCTTAAGCCGAGAGACGCTCGGTAACGCTCAGACCACTGGTGCTCAAACTGACCCGTTGGTTTAATATTTATTTAATATCATACACAAATTAAACACACACATAAAGAGACAACTTAGAAATAATAAGAACATGTGACACGAACTGAACACGATAATCTAAGTTGTTTATAATATTACTATAAATGTGTTTATAACAAAACTATCAGACGTGTTATAATTTAACAAATTCTAATCTTACACGTATTACACAGAGAAAAAAATAATAACATAATTTCACATATCATCCGTAACATATGTCCGAGTTCAATTAAACTTTTACATAATCCTTATGGATTAATATTGTATTTGTATACAATAATTATTTATTACAAAATAATCTATACTTATAATATTTCCAAACTTTGGACTACTTATGAATATGACATATACAAATTTATGTTTGTTAAAATATTAATCACTCAGCGTAAGTGCAATAAAATTTGGGAATGTTTTGTCGTTCCCACGGAGCAGGTACTTTTGTCTATTGTTTTCAATTGCATCTTAGTTTTGTTTAATGTTTAAAACCATAAAATATATTGGTACTTATTTTTAACGGTTCGTTTTGTTATTGCTCTTTAAAAAATCTTCTTTGTCCGTGCTTTTAAATGACATCATAAAACATTTTAATTTCGCGTTGGAATTCGATGGCTGAACTTTTTCTCACGACGGTGTATACATATTCGTCGTCAACAGGGATGGCACTATTAAAGGGAAATAAGAATTATCATTTACTACGATGTGTACAAATCTACATGAAAGCAAAACATTTTACAGTAGGGAAAAAGTCCTTGAGGGTGAATAGTGCATACGTGCGTGCCTTAGGGTTACATTTTTGTTTCCAAACTATAGCTTAAACGTACAGACGTGTAGATCCGTTATACGTGTGCATTTATTTATGTTTTCCTGACTAAGGTAAGGATAATTTTGCGTATTTTTTTATCCATCCGAAAGGTTTACAAAATTAATTATTTTTGTAACAAAAATGTTAAGTATTGCAACACTTAAACAGCATATGTAATCGATCTAATGATTAAAAAAGTAGTTTAGTTACGTTTGAAACAGCGGTATAAACTTATAGTAATAAATTAAAAATACAGTAACGCTTTGGTACATCTCCCAATGTAAAAAATTGACGTAAAATTGTACAGAATACAAGTGTAACATGTAACGAATTGACAGCCCCTCTAATACAGTTCATCGTACAAGTGAAGGGTCTGACAGGCAAACACTAAAGCCCATGTAGCCCTCGGGGATTATTGATTTTTATTTTGATGTTTTTTCGGCTTACGGCTCATACTTTTACTTAGTTCGCTTTTTAAAGCAATATTTTCGTAGCATGACATCATCTCATTCGATGCTTTAACTTTTATCTATATACCTATAATAAAATTGGACTGTCTGTTTGTAATATCAAAAGTCTGTCTGTCAAATAATGTCTGTCTGTCTGTCCGCAAGCTTCGTTTGTTCAGGATAATCTCCGAAACGACTGGGCCGCTTTCGACCGGATATTTCTCTGAAGGGTAGCTGACATAGTCGGGCATAGGCTACTTTTTATGTTAATTATGCGTGCACGAAGTCGCGGGCAACAGCTAGTGTTAAATAGATATCTATAATTTATTTCAGCCAAGCATCAATCATCAAGTTTGTACTTAAAACTCTAATCAGATACTATAATTAGAAATTGTAAATAAAAAGAATAGAACAATATACTAACAAAGATTTTTATCTCACCTTTATCAAAAGTAACAAGAGTTAATTAGCAAAAATGAAACACAAGTCATTTTAAATTCACAGATGGAACCTTGTCAGTCCAACTACACCCGCATCCCTTTTTACTTCAAAGGAATCAAACTAAAGCTTTCTCTTTTAGAGCGCGAGTGGAATTGCCTAACTTGAGATGCATATCTTCTTTACATATTGCCTTGTATGCTCTATTTTCAAAATATTAGAAGCCCAATATTTTTTTGATTTCGTTCATCATCGTATCGAAATATTACAACACTATATTAACAATAGCAATTGTATTTTAAATTCAGATTGATGTAAACAGTGAAATAAAAATAAATTAACTATACTTTGGTATTAAAAATACAAATTGTAACTTGTAAGTCTAAGCACTTGAAATATTATTTTTTTGGAACGTGTAGAGCATACTTGAATCTGCGCAGCCTCACTTCGATTGGCTACGGATCCCCTCGTAGTTCGTAGCAACGCGGGCTGTCGTACGCGAGCCCGGCTACGGCTCGGACGTCTACATCGTAGCCCGCGCTACGAGACCTTGACACTAATATCACACCCCGCTGGAAGACGTATTTGTAGTATAATTTTGTTGACTAAATTATTCGTTTTGATTTTAATTAAGAACTCGATAAAACTTTAAATAAAACTATTACATTTTTGGTGTTTTGGTGAAAGTGAAGAAAGTCGCTTATGGTATCAGGTAAGTTTAAAAACAACATTGTTTACATTTAAAACTACTAATAAATAAACGGCAAAGTTAATAATTTGCCGGCATGTAGAGACAATTTTTTAAGGAATTTCATGATTTCATTTAAAATTACATTCCCGCGTAATGTTGAGAATTTTTGCAACTTCCGTCTAAGAAATTCACGCACTTACGTAATGTTAGATAAATTACCGAAATTATTTATTAGATTGTCTACAGAACTTTATTAGTGTACTTTATGTACTATTAGCTCAGCTAACGTCCCTCGTGTATATTGTATGTGTAAACAGATTAGGCATATAATTGCCGTCAAATGATCATTGCTTTCGACAGAAACTAATATTATTATGTACAGATTAGCTATAAGCACAGATTAGCTACAAATATTAACCGTTTAATACTTAATAGTTATATTTTTCAATAAACTGCGCTGATGTTAACTTTGGCGGCATATTTTATCAAGTTTGGGATTTGAATTATTGAAACTTCAAATTACTTCTAAAGATTGTTATAAAACTATTGAATTACAAAATTTTATAGTTACTACGTAGGACAAAAGTGTTTTTTCATATATTCGTAAATGCATAAATTTGTGTACTTTTCCTGCCAAGGTATTTAACGAAATTTTTAACCCTGAAAACTTCTATATCATATCTTTTATCATGGTAATTGATGTCGATATCGTGTTATCGATTATTTAAATTATTTTATGAGGCATCAAATTACAAGAAATTGTGACGCTACTTGTATAGACCAAAAGCACGTCATACATGAAAACTGATAGATTGTATATCTAATTAAAGGAGTCTAACATAACATTTCTATAACTTTTCTTGAAATAATCAATAAAAATACCTTCCTAAGAGAAATTACGTAATCAAAACTCGAGACTCAAAGAATTGTGGAAACAAAGAAGAGAATAGAAAAGGTCATATCTCTGGGAAAAGGAAATTGTTTTTGTAGCATTGCGAACATTTCTTATTTTATATGAGTTGTCGGGCTCGGTAGCGAATAAAGAGCTCCAATAAAGAGAAAAATATATCCGAGAGCATCGTTTACCTTGCCTCCCGAAACTTTACTATGAAATGCGATCCCCGAGCAAGATAGTCAAACTAAAAAGACAAAAAAATATACAATTCTGCAGAATATGAGTCTATGTATAGTATTATAATTAAAAATGTATTATGAACTTATGTAATTTCAAATCAATGTTATAAAAATATCAAATCTGTATGGAAATACTGAGTTTGGCCATTTGCAATTTTTAATTTAGACATTAATAATTTTCTTACATTTAAACTATTAAATATGTAAAAATGTCTTCTTTCTAAGATTTAGGTAAACTTAAATGGAGTGTTCTGAGGACTCTAACTTAAAAAAAATAAAAATGTCTTTCAGGTTTATAGAAGCTTGGTTGCTTTGACATATTATACAACATTATTTAGTGTTCCAGAGTGTATCAACATTGAATATTATCAAAAATAAAATGCAATTGCGTCGAAAAATAATGGTTCCTTTTAAGTTAAAAGAATGAAAAACATTTCCCTCTTGAAAGTTTCATTGGAGAACTATTTCAACAGAGCCATGGCGCAGCGGAGACGCACCCTAACTTAACCTTTCAGCCGGCGATATAAAAAATTCAAAAGCGATCATGAAAGTGGAGCCACAGTCGTGTAAATTGGTTTGTCTGTGGACTTCGCAAGGTCTCGTCGGAATGTCTACAAGGACCAGTTTTGTTTTCAAGATAGAAATATTAATTCGAACTTCCGATGTTTTTTTTTCAAAGAAAAGGAAAACCGTTTTCATACTCCTTATGAGCGGGCGCACATCTTTGAATAAACTATCGCATAACTATTGTGCGATAGTTTGCCAATTAAACTGTTTAGTTACACAATTGAGTAGTATGCACACCTCAATATAGGAATAAAAGCGAGACTAAACAGTTGTGCGATATTTTAATTTCAGGTGTGCGCATGCTCTAATCATACTCTAACCTCAAATTAATCAATTGTTGAGACTTCTATGAATATTACGTTTCTTTACTAAATACTAATAGTTTAAATTCTAAAACAGAAATAATAAAATAAGATAGTTAGTATTCCTAATATACTCCGTTCATTGATCATCATATTTGATTTGAAAACCAAATAAAACCAACCGTAATATTTGACGTTAGCTGGATAAAGGTCGCAAACTTTGCCTAAGGACTTAGTCCTTTAAATATTTATAAAGCCTAAAAATGAACTTATTTAATTTAATATCAACTACTATTTTTTATCTTTTCTTGGAATTTGACTTTAATAATCTTATCTTACTAATATTATAAATGCGAAAGTTTAGATGGATGGATGTTTTTATGAGTTTGTAACCTAAACGTCTTAACGGATCTCGATGAAATTTGGCATAGATGTAGAGGATAGTCTTGAAGAACATATAGTATACTTACTTTTGTTTTTTTTTTTAATTCCACGCGGACGGAGTCGCGGGCGAAAGCTATTACTTAAATATTATCATTGAAATATTTTCATTAAATTTTTATTAAACATTTTCCTTCGTGACCGTTAATATTTTGTATGTCAGCCTAAAATAGACATAAAGCACACGCGGCGCGGGAGAGAAATATAAAAAAAAGATAGCAGCTGCTTACAAAACGGCCCTCAAAGAGAACAATGCCACTTAATTAATTTTCTTTTAAGACAACATAAAAGAGGGTAGAAAAAAAAGACAATATACTGAACGCAGTAGAAGAAAGCGGATTTTAACTGTTGGTAAATTATTTTCTACACGTACACAGGAAAACGGACTTTGTTTCATCGGAAATTGATGCACGTAGGGGAAAAATTAGTTTGTACTTCGTTAGCGGGTAACCGTAAGCTTACGTTGCTCGGATGAATGTCGAGGGAATTACCTAAAGATATGTTACTATCAGTCTTTACTGAATCAATTACGCATTGTTACGAACAAATACAAAGATTTTTCAAGTAACGTTCGAAATTGGTCTACATACTTTCTTATTAGTCAAGTATGGTATAAGTTTAAAAAGTCAACATCTAAAGTTACTACCATTTAGCTTAATACAATTCGGTTAGAGTTAATATTTGCTTGCTTTTAATTTTGCTCCCGAATTTAGAAAATAATGTTATTTAGTCTATGAAAATGATTTTCATTTTTAAATATTATTTAACATTTTAGCATTTCCGAATGCATAGAATTAAAAAAAAAACAATATTAAGTATCCTATGTGTTCTTCCAGACTATCCTCTACATCTCTGCCAAATTTTATCCAGATCCGTTCAGCATTTTAGGCTACAAACTCTAACAAACGTCCATCTAAACTTTCGTATTTATAATATTAGTTAGTAAGATTTTTCTTGTCAGTGATTTTTTAATGAAAAAATGTTAAAATACGATAGGCATCCTTTGACGTAAGACTTGTTTATTTCGCAAAGAAATAATGACGCGCCGTTTGACTCAACTTTCTTTATTAATTGTTTAACAAACATTTGAACTGAAGAAGTTTTCTCTTTGAAAGAAAAATAAATCCGAATTCAAATTTCGAAACATTCGTAATATTAATGTAACAAATGAAAGTTAAACTTCGAAGGTTTCATTATAATAAGATAATACTGACAACTTACTTATAGAAGTCTAAATTCCCCGGTCAATAAAAAGCAATTTTAATTAACTTTCTTAAAACGTACTGTATTACCACTAAAATATAGTTAGACACTGTTTAGTTAAACACATGTCTTAACTCTGACCACCATAAATATGTATCACTACATAGCTTTCATTATAAGTAATTAATTAATTCTATTAGCATTTAGAAATAATGTTTTAATAATCATCATTCGCTAAAAAAAAGCGCCAGGCGCTAGTTACGGTATAAAAAGATAGAGGTATGTATGATTAAGTGTATTTGAAATTTTAAATTTATCGCTACATTTTAGGAGACGAGCTGTCGCACGCAAACTTCGTTAACGCAAATTTGGACCACCCGTTATGCAATTTTGACACCGCGGAATTTAAAAAAAAGTAGCCTATAATATGCCTATCCATGTTAGCTACCCTCCAGTGAAAGTCCTGTCGAAATCGGCCCAGCCGTTTCGGAGATTACCCGGAACAAACGCGGCTTGCGGACAGACAGACAAAAATTTTTTAAACGCGATTTTCGTTATTAGCAACACAAATACATCGTCTTCCCGAAATTTTTCTTTTGATATTACAAACACACACTCCAATTTTATTATATGTATAGATGGTAAAAAAATCAAATTTCACACTGCAAACAAAAACTGATTGAGATGCGTTCACACAAAGGATCATCGAAGTAAAACGAATATATTTTAATCGGATTCGTCAGAAAACGTTATAAGGTAAATCGTTCGAAAATTGATTGGTGTTTGTTAAAGGCTTTAATTGATTTAAAACTGAGAATACGCTCGTTCTGCGTAATGAATTGCTTGGTCCTAATCCAATGAATTATTTAATTATGTTCCGTCGTATTGATATAGCAACTAAGAGCGTCGGTGGCTCAGGGGTTTAACCACTTGACTTGTAATCTATAGGTCTTGGGTTCGAATCCCACCATGTGCCTATGTGATTTTTGATTTTTTCGAATTTCACATGTACATAATTTACCTGACGTTCTTACGGTAAAGGAAAACATCGTGATGCAACCTGCACATATTAGCGAACAAATTCAAAGATACGTGTGAACTGAACCAACCCGCAGTGGGCCAGCGTGGTTGACTATGGCCTAGTCACCCCTTATTAAGGTAGGCTCCGAGCCCTTCAGTGGGGATGATGTATAATGAGCTGGTGATGATGATGTATTGATCTAGCAAGCGAAAAGAGAAAAGAGCTTTTTTATAGACAAACAATATAGTGTAAGTACAAAATAAAACGAAACGTTTTTGTTTACAATTAAAATAATAATTGCATTGTTTTAAATTACTACAATTTATCTAAAATAATTAAGCATACTGAATTGCAGTACTAACTAACAATTTAAGCGAGTAGCCACGACTTTACTGTAGTAACTAGTTGCGTGACACGTCGCCATAAGTCTGCCCATCCTGTAATGAATTGGGTAGGGGAGGACGCGCATTTCTGATGCAAGTTTCAAATGTATTCCATTAATAATCGATAAGCTGAAATTGCGATATAAAGCCGTGTTTTGGACATCGATTGTTGTAACCTTAGATTGACGTAATTGACTTGTGGATTAAATATTGATAATGAACACTGTTTTATAACAAAGTATTGAGCTACAACTTTAGAAGCTTAAGAAATAAATAGTGTAATTTAGAAATAGAAATAATCTTACTAACATAAATGCGAAAGTTTAGATGGATGGATGTTTGTTAGAGTACGAAACCTAAACGTCTGAAATCGATGAAATTTAAAATGGATGTAGAGCATAGTCTGGAAGAACACATAGACTACTTACTTTTTTTTTTAATTCCACGTGGTTCCAGTCGGGGGCGAAAGTTAATTTAAGAATTAAAACATACCAATTGTTTGTCTTTACGCCACTTGTACTAATATAAGGTGGCAAACGAGCAAGCGGCCACCTGAATGAAAAGCGACCGCTGCCCATAAACATCCGCAATTGCAGATGCGTTGCGTACCCTTAATTGACGGAGGAGGAGATGCACATAAAGAGGATATTTCCTCTTCATCTGCGTCTCCTCCGCCCTCAAGTCCACTTTTCCTTCCCATCTTTTCCTGTTAAGAAGAGGATGGAAAGGGAAAGGGACTAAAATTAGGCCTTCGGCACCACACTCACCAGACGAAACGCGGAATTGCTTCCACTTCACGCCTGTTTTCTGTGTGGCCGTGGTATTACACCGCGCGAGCCGGCCCATTCGTGCGAAGAGGTTAAAGCGGGCTCTACCACTGTTAACTATAATAGACAAAAGGTTACCCAAGCTGATATTTGCGCAAAAATAACTATATATATCTATCTATCTTATCTTACTAATATTATAAATGCGAAAGTTTAGATGGATGGATGTTTGTTAGAGTTTGTAGCCTAAACGGCTGAATAGATTTTGATGAAATTTGGTACAGATGTAAATGATAGTCTGGAAGAACACATAGGCTACTCACTTTGTTTTTTTTTTTTTAATTCCACGCGGACGGAGTCGCGGGCGAAAGCTAGTTCGTTGTAAATACAAACTGAATAAAGTATTTCTAAGTTAATTGGCAATTACATTAGCCATTATATTCCAGAAGCAAATCTAATTTTAAAGTTCAGTGGACAGAAAACGCAGTTTGTATAAGATAAAATTGCAGTAAAATAATACGGGCTACATCGTTATTTAAGACTCGGATTTAGAACGTGGATCGTAAAATTAAGATAAAGGACGTTAAATTTAATTCGCAGTGTAATTTGCGAATGCATTTTACACCCAAAACTTTTTAACTTTATCTCTTGTTAGGAATTTCTCGTAATATCTAAATTGAGTTGCTATACAAATTCTCGTAACCAGTGATGATTGAAAAGTACCGTCATTCATCTGTTTTATATACTTTTTTATTGGAAAAGTAAGAGTTGATGTTAATAATGAACGTTGAAATTGACTGCTATCAGAATACCGTATAGCGATCTATTTCAAACGGTTTACATTTAGAGCAATACGATTGAGAGTGTTTTATATTTTTTCCTGTAACTTAAAATAACTACGACTCATTTTGGGTCAATCATAATTTGTCTGACAATGTCAAACTAGACGATAATAGAAATAACCCATAAAAGTATTAATAAAATCAAGTTTAGGTGTAAAAAATTATAACAATACTAGCTTTCACCCGCGACTCCGTCCGGGTGGAATTAAAAAAACACAAGTTAGAGCCTATGTGTCTTTACAGACTATAATCTACGTATATGCCAATTTCATCGAGATCCGTTCAGCCGTTTAGGCTACAAACTCTAACAAACATCCATCCATCCATCCGTCTAAACTTTCGCATTTATAATATTAGTAAGATGTGTTTCGTAATATTTCACAAACAAAAACAATTTTAATATCATCGATGTCGCTATTCAATTCAGCTTTGCAAGCATTCCAACTTTATGGCGCAAAGTTGTAAAATACATTTTACTAGGCGTCGTTTGACAGCAGTTGCTAGTTCCGAACAATGTATACAGATATCGGCTTCAACTTTAAGACATGTTAGAACAAAATAATAATACTTCGGTATAGTTTTGAATTGAAAATTGATGCATGTGTTTAAAGTTATTTATAGTTTCTTCATTGTGAATAAAACTGATTCTTTTTATATTAATTAAATTTTTAAATATGTTTTAGAACTACCGTGTGCATAGTTATTCTAAATATATGTATTAGAAAATTGAAAAAAAAAACTAACTAACTAACATCGTAACCATTTGGAATAATAGTAATAGTTTTTTTCTATATTTACTATATTAATACAAAATCTTAATAATATTTAAATTGCGAAAGTTTAAGCCTAGTCACCCCTAACTTGGGGTAGGTCTCTCAGTGGGGAAGTGTAGTGAGCTGGTGTGGTGATGAAAGTTTAGATGGATGGATGAATGTTTCTTATAGTTTGTAGCCCAAACTACTAAACGGATCTGGATGATATTTGGCATAGATATAGAGGATAGTCTGGAGGAACACATTTGCTACTTACTTTTGTATCTTTTTAATTACTCGCGGGCGAAAACTAGTTTATCTTAAAATGATGTCGACGTGAATTACTAGGCGCACATAACAACGCAAAGACTTCTTCACATATAAAATCACCATTAGCATATTTGTTCAATAACTTGTGAATTCACAGCTGACGTCATTATTGCTAATAGAGGCTATATTGTACGCAAAGAGCATTTATTGCTAGCAATTTTCTCTTTTCAACGATCATAAAAGTAGATGATCCATAAAGAATGTATGCCAACCTTGATGTTTAGTGCTGTACAGATGTATTCAGAACTTCTATTATGTTGTAGCATTTATGTTGTAATGGACGTAACTGTTCTGTTTCTTTGAGTTTCGATTGTCGTAGCACTTGTAAAAAATCATATTCTCATCCCGTTTATTCTCTTTGATAAAACAAAGAGAAAAGGAAGGGCAATACAGTTCCATGATTCCAAACAGTTTACAATTTTACCTTTATTGTATCTTACTAATATAAAAAAAAAAACATACAGACGAATTGAGTACCTCCTTCTTTTGGGAAGTCGGTCAATAAATGCGAAAGTTTAGATGGATGGATGGATGTTTGTTAGAGTTTGTAACCTAAACAGCTGAACGGATCTCGATGAAATTAGGCATAGACGTAGAGGCTACTCACTTTTGTTTATTTTAATTTCACGCGGACGGCGTCGCGGGCGAAAGCTAGTATGCTATAATCACAGATTAATTAAATGCAGCCACGTTTGTATCAACTTAAACCATTCCAAAAAAAAAACAACAATACACAACCTTTGTAGGAAGGGCTTGTAAATACAGGAGTATATTTCTGTATCTAGGAATGGGCTTAGACATTACTGTCTTTATAATTTATTTAAAGATTATTTTTATCTATGTATGACAAATGTAAGTTTTCTTATGAAATAACAGTTACATCAAAGTAACAATCTTTGATCTGTAAAGTTCACTGAACAGAACTGTCACAAGCTACAATGTTATTTTATGTATTACTAGCTGTTCCTGTGCGGCTTCATCGCATTGAAATTATGAAAAATTTTAGTTTATTGTTAACATTTGTCAAATTATCAATAGCAAATGTCAAAATGATATGACCGACAAAACCTTAGCATATCTGCTTTTCTTGATGTTGGCAGCAACTTATGGTCTCTTTCCCACATTAGGGTTTTTATCAAAATATCTACCCCCTAAGTTTAATGGCGTGAAAATATATAGACTACAGCATGACCGTAAGTGTATTGGGCTTTTTATTAAAAAAAGAATT
>JAGSMZ010000097.1:0-17951 GCA_029286645.1 Papilio protenor | reverse complement strand
TGACAAAGTAAGTTTTCTTATGAAATAACAGTTACATCAAAGTAACAATCTTTGATCTGTAAGTTCACTGACAAAGAAACTGTCACAAGCTACATGTTATTTTATGTATTACTAGCCTGTTCCTGTGCGGCTTCATCGCATTGAAATTATGAAAATTTTAGTTTATTGTTAACATTTGTCAAATTATCAATAGCAAATGTCAAAATGATATGACCGACAAAACCTTAGCATATCTGCTTTTCTTGATGTTGGACAGCAAACATGGTCTCTTTCCCAACATTGTTGGGTGTTTGTTTTTTATCAAAATATATACCCCCTAAGTTTAATGGCGTGAAAATATATAGACTACAGCATGACCGTAAGTGTATTGGGCTTTTTATTAAAAAAGAATTATTCAAAAAAATAATAGCAACATTTTAATTATTGAAGAGAAAAGACCGTAGCGAGATTAGTTGAGCTTGAATTTTAAAACATGAGGGGTATAGACAGGAGTACCTACAATGGTCGACCAGGATGGAAAGCCGCCTCTTAACAACGAATGGCTGCTTCCTTCGTGATTTGATGTTTACCAGAATTAAATGGATTAGAAGTATGTCGCCGTGTTCGCCAATGAGTGAAAAATACACCAATTATTATGATGACTGCGCGCTGATTCAGTAATTGGACCGTGTTTCTGGCTAGGACATGGAAGCGGATGATTATATGTTAAACCATTTGCCAATTGAAGAAGTGTGAGCTCTTACGTGCGTATTCGTCGTCACGTATTTGAATTAGGGCGATAAAAACGTTGCAAAACAAACAACGAGTACCTATCGTGACTTAACAATTGAAAAAGAAAATCGTTGTCGTTCGTCGTATCTGAAAATGATTGAATTAACCAAAACGCAGCGAATACGAATTACTATTAACGCTAATGAAAAACGTGAATGTTGTCTTGGCACGTGAGTGTTACTAAAAAAGTTGGGGCTAATGAAACAGACGTAGAAACAAACGTTGTGGATGTGTATATCCGCTACTACGAAATAAAATTGACGTACCTGGAGAAGAAAGCAGCTAATCCAAACTGTCCGTGGAACTGGCTACGTTATGCGTTCGTGAGAACTAATTAATGAAGAGAAACGATTAAAAAGAATGGAAGGCCATTCTTTAACTATAAAGTGGGCGTTCGCAAGTTTCTTTCTTTAGATTTGTAGGTTTTACCATTTTTTGCGGTGATTACCTATAAGTCTTCTGTCAGTCTTATGTTGCCAAAGAAAAGGAAAATGTTCATAGCAACGATTGAAGAAGTATCAACAAATCGATTAGCCCTAATGCCATATTGAAAATTTAACCGGTAACAGACCGTTTTTGACTATTTAAAAACGCCGAGTGTGGTGAAAGAGATGAAAACGACTATAATAAGCATACAGCGGTTAGAAAGGTTCGTTTAGGAAGGGACAGTTTCATATCGAACGCGGAAACCAGAATTTATTTATATGTGATGACACAAACCAAAAGATAGTTTTAAAACACAAAATGAATATCTGATAAGTTATTACAATTATTCGAAATGACCTGTTGTTCGAAACCGTGTTTGATAAACCGGTTTTTTATTCCGTGCGGAACTATTTTTCAAAGTAAACACGAGAAAAGATTGGCTATATTCAAGAGTTTTATGAAATTTCTCGTTAGGAAATTCGTAATCATTATATAACACTGTAGTTTTAGAACGAAGGATTTCTCTGATTGTAAGTAGTTGTCTTAGGCTTTATCCTCTCTCTTATTTCTTAAACCATTAAAAGTCTGGAGAGACCGATGGATACAATCCCAAAGACCCGCAACAGAGGTCCACATGCGGAGATTAATACGAGAGATGACGTTAGCAGATATCTCGGAAATCTTTAATGCAAATGTTAGATCGTATGAGACGCTATATCGAACAACAAGAGCAGTTTGTTGAAGAAGTTTTCCATGAATTAAGAACGACCCGTTGCGATTATGGAAGGCCATTTAAACCTTTTAAATCGTTGGGGAAAAGACGATCATGAAATTTTAGATGAATCATTAAAGCCAGTTACAAGAAATTAGGTCGAATGAAAGAGTTGGTCAAGAAATGCTGACCTTTCACGCGCTGAAACAAGTGGGACACCCAAATGCAAAGAACGAACAGATGACTAAACAGTAGTCTACAAGTATTCATAACTTCCCATTGGTTTATCATGAGTTTCATATCACATTAGATGACGATTACCAACGAAGTTGAGCTGAAAATTATCGTAATCACTTTGAAACCAATTGCTAATTATTCTATTAGATAATGCGATTAAAATATCAACCGATCGAAAAGAAGTGCATATTCCAGTTCTCGAAACGATGATGAATTTGAAATAGCTGTGCAGATTTTGGCGAAGGGAAACACTGGAAGAAGACTTGGAGAAAATATTTGATCGATTATACCGAGTAGATAAGCCCGTGCCAAGAAATAAGGCGGTAATGGCTTAGGACTATCGATTGCAAAAACAATTAGTCGAAACTATAAAGGACGCATTGATGCAGAAAGCGTATTGCTCAAGGAACGATCTTTAGGAATTTTTATTCCATGCTGGAATAAAAGACAGAGCAAACGTATAATAAAGTACGTTGCTTTTTTTTACGAATGATAACGAACATTTCAGTAAGAGAAAAGGGATATAAGAAAAGAAACGAAGGTTTTCTTTGCAGAAATATTCATCGTTCGAAATTGAAAAAAAATGTTATTTTTCTGCAAAATAATAGTTGCGTTTTAGAAAAATCCTTGGATATTAATATCTGTTCTGACAAACAGTTCGTTAAGAAAAAGTTTTAAACAGTTAACAAATTTTTCTTGACGAAAAGATAAATAACATGTTAGAATAAAAAGTCGTTAAAGAGATTGCTTTTAAATCAATATTTGATTTTTTCCCCCCCCCCAAAAAAACTTGTTAAAAAATAACAAAAAAGTTTTTAAAAAGTTGTTGACAAAAACTGAGATCTGATAAGATATAGAAGTTGTCCCAGCAGACGGCACGACCGAGGAAAACAACTTTAAAACCTTTTCAAAAAAAGTTCTTGACACATCAAACGAAAGTTTGTTATGATATAAAAGTTGCTGCGAGTGCACGTAGACCTTGAAAACTGAAAACAAAGAATAGTAGACGAAACCAAATGTGTGGGCGTTCTTGAGTTCAATTCACAGGACAACAAACATTTTTAACAAGCAAGCACATGCTAGCAAAACAATTGAGCTAACGAATCGCAAGCAGATTGTTCTAACTTTTAGATGAGAGTTTGATCTGGCTCAGGACGAACGATGGCGCGTGGCCTAATAAATGCCAAGTCGAACGCTTCTTTCCTCCCGAGTGCGTGCACTCAACTGGAAAGGGCAGTGGCGGGACGGGTGAGTAAACACGTGGGTACAACTACCAATCAGAGGGGATAACACTTGAAAAACAGGCTAATACCGCATAACAGGTTTATGCCGCCATGGCATAAGAGTGAAAGGCGCTTTCGGGTGTCGCTGATGGATGGGACACGCGGTTGCATTAGGAGTTGGTGACGGGTAAAACGGCTCACCAAGGCCACGAGCATAGCCGACCTAGAGGGGTTGATCCGGCCACACTGGGACTGAGACAAGGCCAGGACTTACCTACGGGAATGGCAGCAGTTAGGGAATCTTCGGCAATGGACGAAAGTCTGACCGAGCAAAGCCGGCGTGAGATTGAAGAAGGTTCGGATCGTTAAAACTCTGTCTGTTAGAGAAGAACAAGGACGTTAGTAACTGAACGTCCCCTGACGGGTATTAACCAGAAAGCCACGGCGAACTACGGGACCAGCAGCCGCGGGTCAGAGGAGTAATACGTAGGTGGCAAGGCGTTGTCCGGATTTAATGGGCGTTCCGTTCGTAAAGCGAGCGCAGGCGGTTTACTATTAAGTATGATGTGAAACTGAAAGCCCCCGGCTAACGGGGAGGGTCATTGGAAACGGAGACTTGAGATGCAGAAGAGGAGGTGGAATTCCAGTTGTAGCGGTGAAATGCGTAGAATATTATGGAGGAACACCCAGTGGCGAAGGCGGCTCTCGGGTCTGACTGACGCTGAAGGCTCGAAAGCGTGGGGAGCAACAGGATTAATACCCTGGTCGGCCACGCCCGCGAAACGACTTGAGTGCTAGTGTGAGGGGTTTCGCCCTTTCAGTGCTGCAGCAAACGCATTAACACTCCGCCTGGGGAGTACGACGCAAGGTTGAAACTCAAAGTGAATGAGGGGGCCCGCACAGCGGGGAGCAGTGGTTAATTCGAAGCAACGCGAAGAAACGTACCAGGTCTTGAATCCTTTGAACTCTAGAGATAGAGCTTTCCCTTCGGGGACAAAGAGAGAGTGACAGGTGGTGCATGGTTGTGTCAAGGCTCGTCGTGAGAATGTTGGGTTAAGTCCCGCAACGAGCGCAACCCTTATTGTAGTTGCCATCATTGTTAAGCTTGGGCACTCTAGCGAGACTGACGGGGACAAACCGGAGGAAGGTGGGGTGACGGTCAATATGCATGCCCCTTATACTGGGCTACAAACGTGTGTACAATGGAAAGTACAAAGAGTCACGCTAACCGCGAGGTCACATGCACATCTTTTTAAGCTTCTCTCAGTCGGATTGAAGGCGCAACCTGCCTGCATTGAAGCCGCATCGTAGTAATCGCGGATCAGCACGCCGCGGTGAATACGTTCCCGGGCCTATGTTACACACGCGCCGTCACACCACCGAGAGTTTGCTAACCCCGAAGTCGTGAGGTAACCTTTTGGAGCCAGCAGCCCCCCTAAGGTGGGATAGAGGATTGGGGTGTGTGAAGTCGTAACAAGGTGCCGTATCGGAGGTGCGGCGGTATCACTCCTTTCTAAGGAATATTACAGGAAAATACACATTTCGTCTTACTTTGTTCAGTGTTGAGAGGTCTACTCTCAATCAAAAGTTAGGGGCTTAGCTCAGCTGGGAGGAGACTAGCTGCCTTTGAACGCAGGAGTTCAGCGGTCGATCCCGCTAGGCTCCATTCGATAGCTTTTGCTATCAGATCGTCATTGAAAATGGATTGAAGTAAAAAAGAATCAAAACAACGAGAACACCGCGTTTGAATGAGTTTTAATAAGTTCAATTGCTTATTTATTGATAACCTTCTATCGCTAGAAGAAGTGCATCAAGGACCCAACCGTAAGGTTGATAAGGTTAAGTGTAAGGGCGCACGGTGGATGCTTGGAAACTAGAGCCGATTGAATGAGACTGGGACTAACCACCGATATGCTTTGGGGAGCTGTAAGTAAGCTATGATCAGCGATTCCGAATGGGGGAACCCAATATCTTTTATAGGCTATTACTTTTCAGTGGAAAATACAAGCTTATTAGAGGTCAGACGCAGAGGAACTTGAAAACATCTTAGTACTGCCAGAAGAGAAAGAATAGAAAATTCGATTCCCTGAGTAGCGGCGGGGATGCGAAAAACGGGAAGAGCCCAAACCAACAAGCTTGCTTGTTGGGGTTTTGTAGGGACTCCGTTATGGTAGTCTGTAGTCTAGTTGAAAGGTTGGAAAATTCCGCTCTAAAGAGGGGTGACCAAAGCCCCGTAGCGAAATGTGCAACACCTAGGATGGATCCGAGTACGGCGGAACACGAGAAATTCGTCGGGATATCCGAGGGGACCATCCGCAAGGCCTCTAAATACCCCTAGGACGATAGTGAACCAGTACCGGGAGGGAAGGGAAAAGAAACCCGGAGGGGAGTGAAATAGATCCTGAAACAGTCGTTGCCTTACAACCAAGTCAAAGCTCGTAATGAGTTTGATGGGCGTTCCTTGTGATTAGAATGAACCGGCGAGTGACGTTGCATGCGAGGTTAGTCGAAGAGACGGAGCCGCAGCGAAAGCGAGTTGAATAGGGCGAATCGATATGAGTATGTAGTCGTGACCCGAACCATGTGATTACCCTATGTCAAGGTTGTGAAGGTGCGGTAAACGCACTGGAGGACCGAACCCACGACGTTGAAAAGTGCGGGAGAGGCCTGTGGGTTAGCGGAGACATTCAAACGAAATTGGAGATGCTGGGGTTATCTCCGAAATAGCTTAGGGATATGCCTCGGGAATGAGAATGATGGAAGGTGGTAGAGCACTGTTTGGAATAGGCCATCTCGGGTACCGAATTCAGATTAAACTCCGCCATGCCATTCCATTTATACCGGGATCAGAATGCCGAGTGATTAAGATCCGTAGTCGAAAGGGAAAACAGCCCAGACCACCAGCTAAGGTCCAAAATAATATATGTTAAGTGGAAAAGGATGTGGGGTTGCAAGACAACTAGGATGTTGGGCTTAGAAGCAGCCACCATTTAAAGAGTGCCGTAATAGCTCATAGTCGAGGGGACCCTGCGCCCCGACGCGAAAATGTACCGGGGCATAAAATATTACCGAAGCTGTGGACACACCATAGGTGTAGTGGTAGGTAGGAGGAGAGCGTTTAAGGGCGTTGAAGGTCGATCGTGGAGGCACTTGCTGGGCGCTTAGAAGTGGAATTGCCGGTATGAGTAGCGAAAGGACAGGTGAGAATTCCGTCCACCGATGACTAAGGTTACTGGGGAAAAGGCTCGTCCCGCCCAGGGTTGTCGGGAACCTAAGCGAGGCCGATAGGCGGAGCGATGGACCCCAAGGGTTGCTATTTCCTGCTACCGTGTTTTGTTTGAGCAATGGCAGGGACGCAGTAGGCTAAGAATGCATGCGATTGGAAGTGCATGTCCAAGCAATGAGTCTTGGTAGAGTTAAATGCTTACTCTATAAGGACAAGTTGTGACGGGGAGCGAAATAATAGTAGCGAAGTCCTGATGTCACACTGCCAGAAAGCTTCTAGTGAGAAAACACAACTGCCCGTACCGTAAACCCGACACAGGTAGTCAGAGGGAGTATCCTAAGTGAGGCGAGCGAACTCTCGTTAAGGAATCGGCCACCCCAAAATGACCCCGTAACTTCGGGAGAGGGGGGGGGTTGCTGACTTCGGTCAGCCGCAGTGGAATAGGCCCAGCGACTGTTTATCAAAAACCCAGGTCTCTGCACAAATCGTAAGATGAAGTATAGGGGCTGACGCTGGCCCGTGCTGGAAGGTTAAGAGTGTGGGTTAGCTTTCGGCGAAGCTCAGAATTGAAGCCCCAGTAAACGGCGGCCTAACAGATACGGTCCCTAAGGTAGCTAGCGAAAAATTCCTTGTCGGGTAAGTCCGACCGCACGAAGGCGTACGTAACGATTGGGAACGTTCAACGAGAGACTAGAGGTGAAATTTTTATTACCTGTGAAGATGCAGGTTACCCCGAAGGACAGGAAAGACCCATGGAGCTGTATGTAGTTTGATATGAGTTGTTTGGACCACTGTACAGGATAGTAGGAGCCGATGAGACCGGCACGCTAGTTTGGAGGAGGCGATGGTGGGATACTACCTGGTGTTAGGAACCCTCAACCCGCACCACTAATCTGGTGGAGCAGTGTCAGGGGCAGTTGACTG
This sequence comes from Papilio protenor, assembly GCA_029286645.1. Taxonomy (NCBI): domain Eukaryota; kingdom Metazoa; phylum Arthropoda; class Insecta; order Lepidoptera; family Papilionidae; genus Papilio; species Papilio protenor. The sequence continues at coordinate 10,432 of JAGSMZ010000097.1, read as the reverse complement.
GGCGGTCGCCTCCTAAAAGGTACGGAGGCGCCCAAAGGTTCCCTCAGAATGGGTGTTGGAAATCATTTCGAAGAGTGCAAAGGCAGAAGGGAGCTTGGACGCGAGACCACAAGTCGAGCAGGGACGAAAGTCGGGCTTAGTGATCGGTGGTTCCGCATGGAAGGGACATCGCTCAACGGATAAAATATAAAAGCTACCCGGGATAACAGGACTTAATCCCCAAGAGGTCAACATCGAAGGGGGAGGTTTGGCCACCTCGCGATGGTGCTCGTCGCCATCCTTGGGGCTGTAGTCGTCCCAAGGGTTGGGCTGTTCGACCATTAAAGCGGCACGCGAGCTGGGTTCAGAACGTCGTGAGACAGTTCGGTCCTATCCGTCGCGGGCGTTGGAAATTTGAGAGGAGCGTCTTAGTACGAGAGGACCGGGATGGACTTACCGCTGGGTTTTGTACCAGTGTTCTGCCAAGGGCATTGCTGGGTAGATATGAGGGAAGGGATAAACGCGAAAAGCATCTAAGTGTAAGCCACCTCAAGATGCGAGTTCCCATTCTTAAGAAAGTAAGACTGGAGATGATCAGGTAGATAGGTTGGAAAGTGGAAGGCTAGTTGATAGTTGGAGCGGGACCAACATCCTAATCGTTTGGTTCGAGGACTTAACCAAAAATGGATAAGTAAAAGGCAACTTGGTTATTTATTTTGATCAAAACTTCAATACAGTTTTGAGTGAATGCAGATTCAAAATCAATAAGAAACAACCCACCCAGTTGTTGGTGGAGATATGCGAAAGGAGTAACACCTGATTCCCATGCCCGAACAAGAAGTTAAGCTTCTTAGCGCCGATTGTATTGAAAGGTTTTCCCTTTGTGAGAGTAGGACGTCGCCACCACCGATTATTCCGGCATAGCTCAGTTGGTAGTAGCGCATACTGTTAATCATTATTCGTAGGTTCGATCCTCCTGCCGGGAGTTTAACATATGAAATTATCATGATTATGTGCTTCTTTCAGCTATGGAGAGTTTGTCCGATAGGCCGAAGAGCATGATGGAAATCATGTAGGCGGTAAACACTGTCTCAAGGGTTTCGAATCCTTACTCTCCGTTTCAATATTTACAACTGGCCCTTGTCAAGCGGTTAAGACACAACAGCCTTTCCACGGCGGTAACACGGGTTCGAGTCCCTACGGGTCTGTTATTTTTACTTAGTAACATTCCTTTTGGAGGTTTAGCTCAGCTGGGAGAGCACCTGCCTGACAAGCAGGGGGTCAGCGGTTCGATCCCGTTAACCTCCATTACTCGGTTGGTTCCGGGGTGGTAGGGTTAACATGCCTGCCATCACGCAGGAGATCGCGGGTTCAAAATCCGTCGGACCGTCCTTTAATGTTTTTGTTACTTGAAAATTTATTTGAACAAGCTTTTGTTTTAGGCGTGGTAGCTCATTGGTAGGAGCAACGGATTGAAGCTCTCCGTGTGTCCGGGCAGTTCGACTCGTCTCACGCCATTATGAGAGGAAATAGCGAAGTGGCTAAACGCGACGGACTGGTACATCCGTCCTTAGGGTTCAGGTGGTTCGAATCCATCGTTCCTCCAGTTTAGGGTCATAGTTAACGGTAGAACACGGTCCTCCAAAACCGTTGGTGTGGGTTCAATTCCTGCTGCCCCTGCCATTTAATTATTAATAGATACCTTTTTAAGATTCGGGCGATCGTGTGAAGTGGTTAACACACGATTTGTGGCTCTTGGCATTCGTGGGTTCGATTCCCATCGGTCGCCCTTTGTAATTTTATTGGGGTTAGGCCAAGCGGTAAGGCAACGGACTTTGACTCCGTCATGCTTTGGTTTCGAATCCGCTACCCCAGTTTTTTTTTTGTAACAAAAATGGAATATGGCTTATGCCAAGTGGTTAAGGCAGAGGTCTGTCCAAAACCTTCATCACCAGGTTTCAAATCCGTTACCGCCTCCAAAATATCTTGCCGGCGTGGCGTAATTGGCAACGCGCTTGGACTCAAAATCCATTCCTTTCACGGGTGGCCGGTTCGGAACCCCGGCGCCGGTATACAAAGACTGTTAAATCAATGATTTAACAGTCTTTTTTGTTATTATTTTTCTCGAATACATAAAAAAAAACCATCTCAAAAAAAATGAGATGAAGTTAAGTGAGAGAGTGATAAGTATAGTGCGAAAAATACAAGGTTACAGAGAATTGGGGTTCTGCATCATCGTCATAATGTTCCTGCAGTAGGAATATGAATTTCTGTACATATTATATTCACTAACTTTGAACTGTGATGATTGCAACAGTTCCAATGATTGCTAACATAGTAGTCTACGTTCACTCTCTCTTAATTTTAAATAAAAGTACTTAACTGATTGACTAGAGACTAAAAATATTACATCAACATGAGCGTTGAGCTTTAGCACTATACAAACGTAGAAGAGCACTCTTACTATTTTGAGAAAAGCCTTCTCCTCGACCAGTCTTGTTCTACTGCAATTGTGCTCTCGCATTTCTGATCATAGCTATGTTTGTCATAGGACCTCACCTAGACTTATTACAAAGAAATAATAGTCTTTTAAGTACCCTCTTTTCAATAATAAGGCAGAAGTCAAAACAGTTCTATTTTACAATGCATGCGAACGAACCATTTCTTCTGTTATTTGTTCTACAATATCAATGTTGTTTTTGGCGAACGTTGATTTCTGGGGTTCTCGATTGAGTAATTTTTGGCAATACGACCAAGGGGTGGGGGGATTTGCATCCATTACTTACAACCCGATCGAAGCTGTACTGCTTGTTGAACGCATGTGTGGATCATTACAATTGATTTAGTAGCAATTTGATTGTTTAGAGACCAAATTTCTAATAAATCGTTGGATAATTGGCTGGCTGTAATGAAATATCTACCAGCTGAAAATTGTTCGTCTAAGAAGCCATAAAACTAGGTTTCGAATGGCCTAAGCACGAGCAAAGCCTACACCTGTTGTCTTTCCACAAGATAACCCTCCTGGGATAAACTTTTTCAAAACCAGTTAAACCAATCATGTCCATGAGAAATTACTGAACTCTTTTATTTATTTGTTCACGGAAAATTTCTTTAAAACGGTTTTCTCAGCCAAAGCTGATATTTTTTTCAACTGTCAACCAAGGAAAAAGGGCAAAAATGTTGAAAACCATGCCGATATTGCATCAGGCTCTTATGATTTTATCTTCAAAATTAAGTTCACCTCTAGTGTTGTACGAAGAAGTCCCAATACTTCCTGAGCACCGTGATTTTGGGGCCTGGTTCCTGTTCCTGATTGTCCGCTAATACGTTACAAATTCATTGCTTTTTAACGTTTAATCAGATTTTCAAAAGGACTTTTATGTTCTGAATGTGCCTTCAATTTCAAATTCTTTATATACGGATTTTATTCTTATAATTCTTTATTTTCCATCGTCTTATTAGATAGGCAAAGGTAAATCACTATCGTTCTCCTCTCTATTTTTTTATCCTTAAAAATTTAGTCGAGTTTGAGTCGTCCAGCTATTAATATGAAATTTTTGTTTTGCTGCTCGATATAAAGGTTTGGCCAAACAAAGGCGATACATAAACCAACAACGAAACACATCGCTAAGGTTCTAAGGCAGATTTATCTTTTACCGACCATGCGTTTGCCGCAATATATTTCCTAGGCCAGTAACATCTATTGATTTTGACCCCATTGAATGGCTTTCTGCCTGCGATTCAGCGTTCCAAGCAGCACCAGCCGCGTTATAATAATTGCGTTGTAATGACGGTAAGGTAAAATAGAAGGGATCAAAAATTTTGTTCCCAATTGCCATTTAGATAATTTAAAAAGTTTGGGTCACGTCACGAATAGCATCAGGGATGGCTAAGTAGCCAAGCAATTAATTAAAGAAAAAATACCATTGGAACAACCATGATGAGTGGTTTAGAATCCAACATTTCTAATTTGTTGAAAGCTCATAATAATAATCAACACAATGAATGGAGTATAAACATTGACGGAATGGAAGCCTAAAATTTGTCCAATCGGTTTGGAATTGTTTTGAACGATACTTCAGCCCCCGATTATCATTCGCAACCCAGATTGCTAAGGGAAGTAAAGATAATGCCAGCAACGAACCATAGCCAAGGTAACCCGTAGCGTGGTATAAAGGGTTAATCTAGGAATCATGCTGAAATCTGATGGGGCAAGAAAGAAATGATAGATTAGAGCTTAATAGAACCAATAAACTCCGATAATGGTTAAGCTGATCATTACCATAATGTTTTGAAGAAATGGCGTACGTTAATTTGTAGTAATCGATAGAGATAGTCTAGCTTGGAAAAAAGTACAAAACTTTTGGTAAATCGTAATAAATCCAAAAATGACTGAATGGTTACAAAGCTTTTGAAAAGTATCTCGTTAAAGTTGCTTTTTTTTTAATAAATGATAAATGAGGATTTAGGTGGGTCGTACTTTCTGACATCTGTTTCAGATTAAAATAATTAAGTGGCTCGAACTAAAGGTTGAAAAAAATAAAAAGTTTTTTTAAAAATCACCACATGATTAATAAGGCAAAACAGCCCAATAAAACAGGATTTAAAGTCGGCTCGATTTAATGCTACTTGGATATAAGAACCAATTCCTGGTAAATAAAGGTGGTTTCTTTAGGAAAAGCAAACAGAAGCTTGTTGCTGGCCACCACGGCAAACAAAGCCGCAGTTTGATAATATAACGTTCCAAAGTAAGCCAGGAAAGGAGTAAACAAATTCAAGCCGCCAAAATTTTTCCCAAGCTTGTACTTGAAAAACTGATCGGTCACATTGACTAGATTCTGAAGGAATAACTTCCATTATTGATAAAGAGTCAACATGATGTTCCAAGCTTGACCGGTGAGATGGCAAAAATAGCACCCCCGCTTCTGCGCCCATCACCATTCCTGAAATTAAACCAAGTAACCAAGCAGTTGGTAAAGTCAAAAAAACCTAGCAATGGAACAGATTCAAGGCAAATTAACTAATGGTAAAATGACTATCAGTGCCCGTTTTTGCCGTTTTATATTTTACGGCGCTTTAAAAACCAAAAATAAAAGGAAAACAGGAAGGACCAAGCCCTACCCACAAATCATTCGAACATGTTCGAATTGAAAAGTAAAAAAGATTTGATGGAGATAAGAAATCATCTGTTTACTTGGGGTGGCGTCCGGGAATCTTCTGAGGGAGGGTGTGGAGAGGGCGATTCATTTTAGCCAAGAGAAGAACGATGATAAAAATGAAAATGCCTAAAATGATGAGCCAAGAAGATCCCGATTACTTTTTTAGCCCCAAGTAGGGTTTTTCTTAGGATGATGCAGTGAGTGACAGCTTTCAATTTAAAAACCTCCCAAAATCATATTAAAGAGGTCGCCGAATAAAATACCGAATAAAAGAAGAAGATTATAGGGTTACTCACAATAATTGAGCTTTGGCTCTTCTGAGACGTAAGAAAAAAATTCTAGTTTATCTTAGGAAAGCCTTAATCGACAATCCCGCTGTACTCGTTCTGTCTCTCGACATTTCCGAGCGAATAGACCTGTGTTCTTCAAGTTAACCTCACCTTATGATTCTATTGATTTACATGCTTATCATACTCGTGACTACAAATAAAACATTTCTAGCTGGTTAACCTGATTAAACTGTTTGTTGTTATTCTATCAATGATTCTTAAAAAGATGCCCACATTCTGTTTTTTTTAGGGAGAAAATTATCATATGAGTATGTATGTAACGCAAGGTGAATAGTATAGGAGTTGTCTTTTTAGTTTGTCTGTTTAACTGTTAAGATTTAAGTATAACTATAAGTGAATGGCTAAAAAATTAAAAGTAATTCTAGCCCTAAATTAAACAACAAAGAAATTTGTTTCAGAAGGAAAGGCAATTTATGATGATTATTTGGTTAAACGGTGCGTTGGAGCCGGAAAACGACCATGTGCACATGAGTTAACACAAAAACTCCAAATGCATCATTTATGATCCAGAAATATTTGTAGTTGCATTGATGGAGTTAGTTCCCGAAGAATGAAAGAACTGATTTTCAGGAGATCAGGATGGCGGTTTCTGAATGCCCTTTATTTAAAACGAATTTCCAAAAGTCTGGACGGCCGATTATTGTTCCAATGACCCTTTATAAAAATGGGATATGAAGAAGAGCTGATTGAATAAATCTGAGACGAGCAGGCTTGACGCTTTATCCATTTTTTGTTAGCGGTCCGCGAAAGAAGAAATTTTACAAAGATTATGAAAAGAAATGATGAACTTTTGAATGGGGAAAAATAAGTTGCCCGAAGTACTTGAAAGGTTTGCGTCAGATTCAATTTTCACGAGATTTTTAGAAATCATTCAGCTGACACGACAGAAATTTAAGCATCCTTCTTAATAGAATAAACCGAATACAAAAATAAAATAGGACCTAGCCGAAATGACTTAGGTTCCCTTATTTTCACTTCTAAGATCATCACCTACCAGCTACCCTATTTTCTCTTCAAACTTTAAGAGACCCGCCATTTACGAACATCTATTTTTACACTGGTCAAAATTTGCTTTCAAGTCTTTGCATTTTGTTATTTTTAAGCAGTATATTTAAGGTGGACCTAAAATATATTAGAGGTTACCTTCTACGGGAAGGGCCTTTTAAAAATTAATTGCAAACTAAGAAGGAATTGAATGAAAATTCAGAGAACATTAACCAAAGCAAAGACATCATTTGATTGATATGCAAATGGTCCTTCGCTTGAAGAAATTAATGGCACCAATCGAACGTGCCTAAAAATATAGTTTTTGGAAACGTATTTGCTTTACTCAGGGCCAGGAGCATTGGTATCATTGGGGTATATGGATCCAGGAACTGGTCTACTTCATTACTGGGGGGACAAAATTTTTCAATATGTTATTGATTCGATTATTTTAATTTCTCCAGGTTGATTGCAATTGCTCCAATATTGGCTGCTAAATTAGGCATTGTTTCACAGATGGATTTAGCCTAGCGATTCGTGCTAGAACTAGTAAGACTTAGTATTGTATTATGATTTTACAGAAGTAGGCAATTATGGCTACATATATCGCGAAGTTATCGTGGGGCGCAATTGCCTATATTTATTATTTCATATTCCTTTAGGTCTGGCTGTCCTTCATTACTGTATTTGGATGTTTTTCCTTTTGTTGTTATTGCCAAAAATTGGTTGTAGAAAAATTGCAGCTATTTTTGTTGCTTTAATTGTTGTTATTTTTGTGATTTTTTGGCTTATCAAGTGGCATGGCAATCAGTATGGGGAGATTTAATAAAGGCTGGTTCCTAGCGCAGAAGCTTTTTCTACATCACATTCTGTGAATGGGCCAAACGGCCACTGACAGGTGGCTTGGGGATTATTGGTGTCAACAGTGATGCCTCATAATTTGTATTTACATTCTTCTGTGTACACGTCGTAAATTATCGTAAAGATAAACCGATATTACCGCTTTACGCTTTCACTTGGATTCTAATATTCAATTACGATGGCATTTTTTGTTAACTCTTTGTTATGATTATGGGTGTGGCCGTTTTTTAAATCCGCAGTGTTCAAGATCCTTCATTCTTTGGTTTGTGATGCTTTATCAAATCCAGCGGTTATGAGTATTCTATTTTAGCGCATATTGCAGTTTCTGGAATTTTAATCGATTTTATTTGCGGTAGCCTATTGGCATCAGGACAAAATTCAACATTACATGAACCTTAACTGGTCAATTAATTATGGAAGGGTTTATTCATATGCGTGTGCCAATTTGTTTACGTCGGATGGTCACACGTTTGTTATCTGTTATTCCTGTCTTAATCTTGTGTTTTAATGACCATCGGGAAAAGTACAGTGGAAGAGCATATGCGATTATATTTAGAACATTCACAGGTTTTTCTAGCATTTGCTTTGTCCATTTTCGATGTTGCCAAAAAAAAAAAAAAAAAAAAATTTACTGATGTTTACAGATAGCCGTGTTGAAATGTGAACATTTTAAAAAACTCGTGGTTTAATTAAATTGTTAGGCTGGGTTTCTGTCATTGGCTTAATTTACTCAATATGAAAGGCTTACCTGATTCAAATGAGGATTTTTCGGTGAGAATCCGACAGCGAGTCAATACGTTGCGATACTATTGCCTATGTCATCATAGCACTCGTATCCTCTTGTTTAGTTTTGGACGGTTGTGGATTATTAAAGGGATAAACGATACGCAATCAGCTTGCAGCTATGGAGCAACAAGTAGAGTGAGGTTAAATACTGAAATTTTCAAAAATTATGGTTGGTGTTGAAGAGTCGCTAGATGCGTTCAAAGCATTTCATTATGCTATCCAAAAAGCAAAAGAAGAACAAGCTTATTGGTTATTGTTTCGATTTTAGAAGAGAAAGAGCATTAATGTTTACCAATCGTTAGATAAAAACATTTTATTGGCAATAACAGTTTGGTCGATTAGAGAAACAAACGGAAAAATTCACCAGAAGCTTTAGCGAAGGGCATCGAAACGTAAGTGTAATTGTCAATGAAGATCCAGGGAAATCAATGTAATAAGCTTATGCCTTTGATAAACCAATTTGTTAATTATTGGCCTCCATTCAACTAGCAACTTAGAAAAGCTTTTTTGTAGCCACGCAGCTTATATGGCTCGATATGCCCCAATTTCTGTAATGATTATTCGCTAACACATTGGAAAACATTAAAAAGCCGCCACTATTACTATTCGTGGTGCCTTTTTTATAGTAATTTTTGGTTTATATAAATAAACAGCCAAACTGTAGTTGTAGCGACCTATCAGTAATTCTAAAGTTAAGTGAAGATCTCTTCTATTTTTTTTAAGGCGGTAATAATTGGATTACGATGTACATACATATTTCGTGGCAGTCAACGAATATTTTTTATTCGCTGAAAGTAGGTGTTGATGGTTTCTAGTAGGGAACTTTTCATGTTTTTGATCTTCTTTTCTCAATGGTGCAATCATCGTTGATAGATTTTTTGTTGGCTGTGTTGGTCAGGGTTTTCGATCAGTAAACATAAAAAAAAGAGGTCGTCATAATTCAAAATAGTTCGTTTGTTTGTAATTCTTGACTTGCTTGTCTAGTGGAATGTTTCTTGTGCTATTATAATATCACACAGATTGGTGATTTTTGACAGTTGGCCCAATCGCTATTTAAAATTATAATTTTGGATCAGTTTCATTAGTTCTCTAGTAAATTCTTGGCAGATAGTGGTTTTGTGCAAGGTAGGTGGCTTCCTCGTGCGCTTGGATTTTCTCTAATAAATAAAGCAGTTTTGTGTAGGAAAGGCTGTAATTTTTTGTGATTCCTGCTAAAATATGATTCAATTGATGGCCAATGCCTATTCATTTGAATAGTCGGATTAAACAGTTTGTTCCATTGTTCAATGGCTACAGCAAGAGACTAAATGTATCTTTTCATTTTATTGCAGATCATTACTAAATTCCTTTCCAAGCTTGGCGGATTGGTATTTTTTTCTCTTGTAAAGGTCTTGAAACAGCGCCCCGATCTTTTGCCTCGTTGTTAAATTTTTCCGCAGATTCTAATTGAAGTTGTGTAAAGGTAGTGAGCCAGACCTCCACAGATAATAAATCAGATCGTCTTTAATTTTTTGGTATTTTGCCAATCACTAAGTAGATAAGCTGAGATTTTTCTTTTTGAGGTAACATTCGCAAAGATCATTTGGCTCGCTAAGGAAAATTCAACAGTCAAGGTTCTTTTAAAATAATAGGACTCATTGCTTCTGGGCTTTTAAGCTGTCTCAAACTGTTTTTTTGAGAGTCGCGTTGTTTTAAAATACTGGTGATTCTTGTTGGCGCATCAGGTAAATCAAAATGATTCATAATCTGAAAACGCTCGTCTAAAAAGCATTTTACAGGCGGGCTTGAATCGCGGCACTTAATACTTCCAAGTATGGGTACTTTTTCCGCAGCTTTGGATATTGTATAAAATTTATTATGCATATGACCAAATGTGGCCCTATCGTTTTTCGTCAGGTTGATTGACTCGTCGATGCACCAATGAATATTTGAGAAAGTGTGTAATTATAAGGGTGGAGAGAATTGGTATCCGATTCCTTCGCTAATTGGATCATCTCTTGAACTTCATTGAAAATAACGTGGAACTTTAAGCCTAGAGTCAGCGCAGTTCATATTTCTAGTTCTTGAATAAGACGTTTTTTGCAAGCAAGGCTGCTTTGAAAATATAGGCCGGTAGTTAATAAAATTTCTCCTGGCGTTTACCCAGTCACATTCAGATTTTTCAAAATATTTGCTGTAGAATTGCGCATCTAAATTGGTCTCGTGCCGTCATAAGTTAAACCAGTTAGTTCTTCTGCATGGAGAGATCAAATTGACCGTCATCATTAGCAGGCCCTCCTTTTGTATGATTAATCTAAAAATTAAGTGTATTTT
>JAGSMZ010000096.1:0-18972 GCA_029286645.1 Papilio protenor | reverse complement strand
GGCTTTTAAGCTGTCTCAAACTGTTTTTTTGAGAGTCGCGTTGTTTTAAAATACTGGTGATTCTTGTTGGCGCATCAGGTAAATCAAAATGATTCATAATCTGAAAACGCTCGTCTAAAAAGCATTTTACAGGCGGGCTTGAATCGCGGCACTTAATACTTCCAAGTATGGGTACTTTTTCCGCAGCTTTGGATATTGTATAAATTTATTATGCATATGACCAAATGTGGCCCTATCGTTTTTCGTCAGGTTGATTGACTCGTCGATGCACCAATGAATATTTGAGAAAGTGTGTAATTATAAGGGTGGAGAGAATTGGTATCCGATTCCTTCGCTAATTGGATCATCTCTTGAACTTCATTGAAAATAACGTGGAACTTTAAGCCTAGAGTCAGCGCAGTTCATATTTCTAGTTCTTGAATAAGACGTTTTTTGCAAGCAAGGCTGCTTTGAAAATATAGGCCGGTAGTTAATAAAATTTCTCCTGGCGTTTACCCAGTCACATTCAGATTTTTCAAAATATTTGCTGTAGAATTGCGCATCTAAATTGGTCTCGTGCCGTCATAAGTTAAACCAGTTAGTTCTTCTGCATGGAGAGATCAAATTGACCGTCATCATTAGCAGGCCCTCCTTTTGTATGATTAATCTAAAAATTAAGTGTATTTTTTTGTAAGATTTGGCCAGATCGTTGAGAAGCCGCGCTGAATCGACGACATTATTAGAAAGAGGCCACAATTCAAGGGTGCAGGTTTTAGGATGTGTTTGAAGTTGAACCCCTTCCCTCAACTTAAACTACTCACGCTATCCTAAGTGGTTCGCACTGCCGCATATCGGTTCTGGAACCCATGAGACCGCTATGCGATGGTTTAAAAATGTGCCGTCGATAACGTGATTGCAGCCTTAAATGGCGATCTGAGCAAGAACGTGTAAATCCTGAAATAGGAAATAGCAGAAATACTATCGAGCCTAATCATATAAATTAGGGCTTTTAAAATAAAGAGTGTTAGTGGCTAGGGACTGCCTGCCGAGCAAAATTTGTTCGATTCGCACTCCGTCAGAAAGGATAGAATTAGTTTATGGTTGACGGCGCTAAGAATAATATAATCCGATGGTTTTTGGCTGGGTGAGTAAATCTCCAACATGCCATTGACATCAGAATAAAAATCACCTGTGTTGATCACAACATTTAAAAACTTTTATTTTCTCAACACGTTGTGCTCTGTGCTTTTCACTAGCGGATAACTCATATACTCATAGCCAACAAAATAAACAACATTAATTTGATTTTATTAAAAAGATTTGAAACTTTACTGGCCCCAACCGTGGGGAGAAAAAACTTACCATTACGCTCATATTCGTGATGTTGTGATTATAACTTTGGTCAAAAAACTTGAAGTATATTCTTAACTGACTTTGGTGCTAACAACCCGCTAAAATAAGGCTAGCTTAGCAATAAATCCCTATCTTTTTCATATGTTCCCTACACTCTCAAAAAGGTTATAACGTAATCTACATGCCAATATACTGCAATACACCTTAAGCTAAATTGAAAAATGGTAACCAAATTTAGAGCGACAATTTAGCGTTCAAAAGCTACAATGTCGTGATTACGATCAGCAATTCCCCATAAAGAAGTATTGCATTGGAGGTTTATCCGGGTTTTCCAGTTTTTCTAATAAGCACTCCACCGCATTGTGCCACTCATTAGCTGTCGGTTGAGACACCGAGGTCACCCCTTTGCCCAGCTAATGAGCCATTCGGGTGGGTATCGAAAACTTAAAAAGCCCATATCTGTTCCCCCAGCGTAACCTTGTTTTATTCATGACATACGCCAGCTGCAAGGTCGTACGCCATTTGGCGGCGACAATCACTTTACGCATACCACGCTGTGCAGTACAAAAATCAGCAACGATGGCTTCAATTTGCCGGATCAGGCAAGGTGACTTCATGAAATTCGATTTGATATGTTTGTGATTCTGCGATAAACGCTTGGATGTCTGTAAGCGCTCTTGGCGGCAATGTTATACACAATAGGTCAGTAAAACGAAGCAAATCGCTCGAACCCTTGTTCAAACCAGAGATTAAGGCCATTTGTGCGGATGCGGGGTTATCTACATCAACCATATCGCTGGGAAAAGTCGATTTTCTATCTAATAAGCCAAAAAGGCAGGTGGTTTCTTTCCAGTACGTATAAATTGTTCGTTAACAACGCTGGAAAATTTATGATAAGCCCATCACGCGGTAACTTTTAAACAGTTGAATTTGAATAAATTGGGCTTCACGTTCAATGCTGTTATCAGCATTGCAAACGACGGTCATAAAACATTGTTTGATTGACTAGCTCCACCCCTTTTAGCCACTTCAACAGAGAATGGATTACGATTTATAACGGAAAATCAAACAGACAAGCCTGTCCGCCCATGTTTCAAGCTACGCGCCATTTGGGTTGGCCGATAGTTTAATTCACCCGATAGCGCTTTCAATACGGTGACGCCACATTATCTGAAAGCAAATGGAAATTCACATTTAAATAACTTGAGATACTGCGTTTTCCTGCCGGAGCTTTGCAGCGACATCTTTGTTGATCCGTGGCAACTTTTTGCGTTTTCGGGGCCATAGCTTTCGGTTTTTCCAATTCTCTAAAAAAACATAACCAAGTGGTTATCTTCTCGAATAAGTGTCATTTTACTTGCGGTATGTGCGTTAACTTGCTGTTAGCCATGAATAACTATATATGGCTTTGGGTTTCGTTTTCATTCAAAACATTGGCAAAAATCGCGTTGTTGGCCCTTCAGCGAAATATCGCAAAGGCACACAAGTTCTTTCGCTTCAGCAGTTTGTCAACCAATGTTACGCCCCATGTGCCACACGCATGGTTCATTGCGCAGGCAACAATGATAAATCGGAACGATCAAAGCACAGTTGCGACGAGTGGAAACAGTGCCAACTGTGGAAGCTCACTCCACGCTTCCATTCATCAAATCGGAGTTGCTACTCCATTGCCTGACGGTCAATGTAATAAAGTGCAATTTTAGTGCTGATATATTAAGTAAATATATTGCTGGCGTAGCGGGCTACAAACAGGCACAATAGATTCAGTCATCAAATCATCACAATACAGATGTTAGATCTTGTCATATCATCAGAATAAATTAGCAATTATCAATTACAATACCACGAAAATTAACATCATCGTTTCCGTTAAGAGATTCAACTGAATTGAGGGGTATTGATTCGAAAAATCTGCAATTTTGGGGATTAACCGCACTGAGCCGTTAGATGGCCGTGAATACACCGTCAGTTCACCCGAGATTTCCTTGGTTTTGATATCAATGATTTCTTGGTTAATATATCCCAATTTTTACGTATAGAAGCCCAGTAAATTCGTTCACGTCGAGGTTAGCTCAATACCGCCGATGACAAACGCTCAAATAATTTAAACCCCAATTCCCTTTAAAATGTTAATTCGGTGACTAAATGCACTGGTGTTAACGAAAGTTCCTGCGCCGCTAAGGCAAAAGAAAGATGCGTGCTGCCTGCTCCAAGGTATGCAAGCGCGATAGTTGATAACGTGATAGCCGTTTATTCATGAATAAATCCAGAAGATTGCTCAAATTGATTGAAATTGCCGACACAACTGCCCCCAATAAAACCATGATGCCTACTAATCCCTTACAATACCCATTTAAGATGAATTTAGGTGTCCCAAAGACCTCTAAAATCCCCAATTTACATGGAACTAATATCCCCAGCCGGGGGTTAATTTCGTTTTCAATCTAAAACTGCAGGTCATCGTGTGTCACCTCCGAATATTTAATCCAATAGGAAGAACAACAACAAGAGGATCAGAGTAGGGAGGATAGGACTCTACAATGTGGATGATTGGTACTTTAGTGATCGTATTTACTAATAATAGTTTCATTATTCAAGTTAAGTTCACCCTTTTTAGCACTTTTACTGCCAGCTTCTGGTCGGATCTCCATGCAAATGAAACATTAGAGATGGTCAGCGCCATCGAAATGGCATTGGGGGCTACACTTGGTTTTGTTTTAGCCGCTATTATCGGTTTGGGGACTATACTCGGCTATAAAATGATGGAAATCTCCGGTGCAGCCAGAGCGCATTGGGGTGGTGGGGGGGGGGCACCCCAAATTTACCCCAAAGAGCCGTTGGTTAAACGCCTACGTTACCATGGTGCTGTTGGCTTAATCTGCGCGGTATTTACGCGTTTGTTGAGGTGGGCGTGTTCCTGCCTAATCCATTCGCTTTTTATATGACGAAAAAAACCACTACCTCGTTATTAAACGGGCTTTCCATTATTACCGCACGATGGCGGTACACTGTATTGTACCACCACACCTGAGGCCTCTTCCTTTGTCACAAATGAAATTAGGTGCGACATTGTACAGTGATTGTGGCAGGCTCGCAGTAGGCTTAGTCGCGTCATTAGTGGGTGGGCCGATGTCCTTAAGTTCTTAGGTGACCCCGCTTACCATTTAAAACGTGCCAGAAGCCTTCTCTGACTCGAAGTACGAGAAGAGAAAGATTTACCGTCTCTCGGTGCCACCACGTTTACGTTTACTGCCAATTATCCTCATGTTGATCAAAACAGCCGATGATTTAAACATGAGCAAAGATAACCAGTTATTACCTTTTTAAAGGTTTATGGAACCCAATAACCGCTATGTTTATTGGCCGCTTTTGTCGCTTATTACATGTTAGGGAATCCGACGTAATATGGGAATTGAGCGTATTACTTCAGCAAAACCGAAGAGAGTTTTAGCTCAATCGTAATATTTTTATTGATATTTATCGGTGCGGGAGGGGCATTTAACGGTTATCTAAAAGCAGTGGGATGAGTGGACTACTTAGCGGGTGCTATCGGGTTTGATATGCACCCAATCTTACTGGCCTGGTCTAGTGGCAATCATACTGCATGCCGCAGTCGGTTCTGCCATGTTGCGATGATGGGCGCAACTGCGATTGTGGCTCCGACTAATGCCAATGTACCCGCCATAGTGCCCAGAAATCATGAACATTAGCCATGGGTTCAGGCGCAATGGTTTTGCACTATGTCATGACTCGCGTTCTGGTTAGTCAAACAGTTTACTGTAATAATGCAACTTTAGCCGAAACATTCCGTTTTTACAGTGTCGCCACGTTGATTGCACTTTCGTCCAGCTTGGCAGGGACTTTTGCACTTCATTTGTGATTAAAGAGAGTAATTATGACTCAGATAAATGGTGATAAGTTAATTGCTGACTACCCTTTAGTTCAGGACGAATCGATTTAAAGCAAATTGACGTGGTTCAACCCAAATGTCACGACGACAACAGCGGGTTGCATTATGTCGGGTAACCATTGAAGATTGGCCAAGATGCAGAAGCGCGCTTAAATCGCTTTGCGCCTTATTTGATGTGAAAGCGTTTCCAGAAAACTCAAGCAACAAAGGAATTATCGAATCTGAAGTTATCGATTATTCCAAACATGCAAGCCGCGCTGGAAAAACGTTATCAAACGCCAACGCGGGAAAAATGTTACTAAAAAGAAGTCACCTGCCAATTTCGGGGTCAAGTAAAGCCGAGGGGGATTCTATGAAGTACTCACTCAATGCGGAAAAACCTTGCCTAGCCGCCCGGCGGTATATTATCGACAGATGATAATTACGAATTTTATTCTCTGAACAATTTTCGCCAGTTTTTTAGGCCAATACCGTATGAGTCGGTTCAACCGGTACCTTGGTTTGTTTCCATCGGCATTATGAGCGTAACTCGGCTTTGCGTCAGCGTGCATATGCCGCTGATGCCCAGACAGTGGAAAAAAGACAAATGCGTTCAACATGATGGAATGTGGTGGAATATGAGACAGATTACAGCATCGCAGTTGAGCAAGGCCGTAAAAAGAAGCCGAAAAAGATTCCTAACTGCTTTTAATTGATGAAGTGGAATTGAAAACTCAACCACACTGTCTCGGTAGCTGTCGCAGGCCTTCGTCTAAAAAGACAATTTTTAGAGCAAGATACCTGTGGATAACGACCACCCGCTATTGTCTATTTACCTTGTGGTGTCGGCCGGTGCCCCCGGTGGTGCGCTTTCGGGTTTTTTTTAAAACTGGCCTTGCGTTTGATGCCGGTCCATTTCGTTTATTGCCGAACCAACGCACTCGCCTTGTATGCTGCTAGGAGTGCCATACTGGCCTACATGATGGTGTGTCAGGCCAGAAATTGGTATTGATCATACACCGCCGCAGACGGGCTGGCAGTTGGCCGTGCATCCGGTTTTTTTGTGGGGGTGCAATGATGCGGCTTATTGATGGTTATTACACCAGTGACAGATAGCGAAAATTGTATACCGGTTAGGTTACTCAACCAAACTGGTCGATTAAATTAGACGTAGCCTGGCAGTATGACGGCTGCGTACATGTCACGCCAAAACACGGGTTATTTGCAATCCAAATCCTCACGCGACGGAAAACTTGGCCAACGCAACACATCTTGTATGGGCAACGGGGGGCGGTAGTGCCTGTGAATGAGAATGCAAAAATATTTATACAGCCAACCTAGTTAACAATTAATGTATTCACGCCCTCTTCGCGTTCAATGAGAAGAGGCTTTTTAGTATCAACCACACCTTATTAGCTTGTAATAATTGCCCCGTAATGGACTAAATCACTTTCAATATAACGTCTCACCTAAGGTCGCGAGCGCCACTAAACGATGTCCAAATGAAGTCCTTCCCAGCCGTGGGACTGTCTAGTGCGAACACGGCTAAAGCGCACGGAAATTCCCACCGGCATCCAATGGCCCGCAGCAACATCGAACGATAATGTTTTAAACGTATTCGCGGGACGTGGGGAAATATTCATAATGTGGCATTTAATTGCAGCAAAGTCGTGTAATTGCAAATCAAATGGCCCGGGGTTCTGTCACGAAAGGACTAAGTCAATGCCGTCATCTCGTGTGGTTTGGTTCTGGAGCAGAAAAGAAACTGAGTTATAAATCGCTAGCAATTCTTGAAATTGCGGACCCAAAAACCGTGTGTTCCGCCAATTCCGACATCTTTGAAAATTTGTGAATATCATTTGGCAAGGGTTTACCGCAGGCACCAAACGACATCATCCACCAGTGATTTTAATGCGGCTAACATCACGCACACCAGCCTTATCATCCAAATGCGCCGATACAATAAAGCCGTATCAATAAATCGGGGTGTGCATCAACCGCAACAATATTCAAGACATTTAAGCCATGGGATTGTAAATCAGCGAAATTATAACAAGGGAATCAAGGCGAATTCTAAATTATCCAATCCGCAATTTGAGTATCAACTTCAGTATTTTAAAGCGATGCCCAGACGCTTTTAATGGCAAAATAGGGCCGCGATATTGGTGATGTCACTAAAATACCGTCACCTTGCACCTTCCCGCAAAGCGTGCTGCCCATGTGCCTGTATTACGCAGTGCAAGCGCCATTTGGTTTGAGTTGTGTACACCATCGCCCCAGCGTAATCAAGGTGTGCGGCTCATGCACGTTTAGGTTCTTAGAGCCAAGCGTAATATATAGCACTCCACGGTACGTGTTATTTCGGCACGTTCGTGTGTGAATCCCAAACTCAGTCCCATTGATGGTGTCCGCGCAAGGCTTGTTCAGTCATCCCAACCGGGCTAGGCGTACCATAACAAGTGTTTTAAATACAGAGGGTAAGAGATTGCTTTATTATCATTAGTTACCTATCCTTCACTTAACAAACGTTCTTGCAATGGGGCTTGTTGTAGCGCTAACATAGCTTTTCTGCGTAGGCAATGTGGGTCCATCACCGATTGAACCTTCTCGGCGTCTTTACGGCGTAAAGCCTCGATTAATTGTATTGGTATGCAATACCTTGGCGCCTGTCGAACGGCTCAGGTTTTAATAACTGTCTTACAAACCGCTAAATCTGGAGGTAGTAGTAAAACGCTGTAAAAAGTGGCCAAATAAAAACATAACAAACGTTATCGGAATAGCTGGGAACCACCGCATGCAAAAATCCAGTTCGCCCATCCGTTGCTGCCAGTGTTCGTTTTCATATGCGGTTCATGTCATTAAATGGGCGATGGTATCGTATAGCTTTGATACCGTCATTATCGATGTTGCTCAATCGCACTAACGCCAACCACCGGTTTAGTAATTTACGTAACGTATAAAATCTTGATTGATATATCCGCGTAAACAAATAGTTCGTAACAAAACTCATTGCTCGCGATTTTCAGATGAATCAATAAAGCCCCACCACACGGCCCGGTTTTTCGTTTTATTAACCCTTGAACTACAGTGATAGTGCTTCTCGCACAGTACTTTTGCTGGCGTTGTAATGTTCACTAAGTTATTTTTCTTGTGGCAAACGGTCACGGGTATGAGGTTATCGGCCATGATAGTTCTTTTATTGCATTGACGATTTATCAGTCCGCTAATACGTACTGTTTATCGTTGTCGGCTTATTGGTGCTCATATTAGGTTCTCAACTGGTTCAATAAGTTTCTAAGCGACTGAATCAACACGAATACGAGGGGGCACTAGCAATAATTTCGCCGTATATTCATGCTCGGTGCGGCAAATAAGCTGCGGGTATCTCGACATTCTACAAAATCCCAAATGAGTACGGCGACTCGATCGCTTGATTCCACTACCGCTAAATCGTGACCTAATAAATAAATAGGATAACGAAAAATGGTGTTTAGTTGTTCTAATAACACAAAACTTGCGCTTGTACCTAAACATCCAAAAAAAAAAAAAAAAAAAAAAAAAAAAAAAAAAAAAAAAAAACAAAAAAAAAAAAAAAAAAAAAAAAAAAAAAAAAAAAAAAAAAAAAAAAAAAAAAAAAAAAAAAAAAAAAAAAAAACGCACTAACCGGCTCATCTGTTACGAATATTCGTGCATCTGCGGCTAAAGCTCTCGCAATGGCTAACCCGGTCTTGCCCTCCCGAAAACTCATGGGGGGAAACAAGCTAAAGCATCGATGGATATTGACGGGCCTCAAGAATTCCGCCAGCCGAGCCGCTCTTTGTGATGAGTTCATGTGTTTTAAATATTTCAACGGAACAGACAAAGTTTCCCAACGGTTTTTCGCGGGTTCAAAGAAATGCGACAGGAGTCTTGAAAAACATACTGAATGGCTTGCCCAAAAGCTCGCGCACCTTGCTGACTGCACTCTGAACGGGTTGTCCTAAGACAGTAATATCTCCTGAGGTCTCGCGGTCCAAGCCAACTAAAATCCTCTACGTACTTTTTCCTGAGCCACTCTCCCCAACCACCGCCAGAGTCACTTCATAAAGATGATAAAGAAATATTTTTTAATGCATGACTGGCGCCCTAGAGGGTGAAATAGCTTCTTGGCTGCCCGAAGGTTTCACTAAATGATTAACCTCAATCATTTTTCATTAAAACCTCCTGTGCCGAGTCAAATCATTACTATCGGGCTGATGACCATAGAGTTGTTGGACTTGTTTTAAAAACCCACGTCCTTCCCCTAACTTAGGTACACTGGCGATCAGACGTTGTGTATAAGGATGCTGAGGCTGCGTAATACAGTTTGGTATCACGGTTTCGACTATCTCACCTTGCTGCATCACAGCAACACGGTCGCAAATTTGCGTTTAATGACCGCCAAAATCATGGGTTAATAAATAAGAGCGCAAAACGCGATCACGGGCGTAGCTGGTCAAGTAATTCTAGAATTCGCGCTGTACTTGAAACTAAGCGGTGGTCGGCTTAATCAGCAAAATCAAAACAGGGGGTCATAGGCCAGAGCAATTTTTTGCGATCCCTACCGCTGGCGCTGTCCGCCCGAAAGCTCATGGGGATAGGCATCGAAAAACGTTTCGCGCATCTGGGACCCGACGCTGTCAACAATTCATGGGCCTTTGTTTTTCGCCTCATAGAGTGACAAGATTGTTGAGCGGGTTTGATTGGCCTCACGTATTGACACCGATGTAAACTGGGGGATGGAGAGAGTCAGTGGGTCTTGGAACTATATGAAACCTTCGCACCGCGACGGCGTGCCATAAACAGATAGCGGCAATGACAGCATTTCTTCGTGTTCCAATAAATCCCCCCGCCGTAACAATGCCGGCGGGAATTGCGAGCAGCCCCATCACAAGTAAAGCGGTGACACTCTTACCAGAGCCGCTTTCCCCAATTACCTAGACACTCCCCCCCCCAACAGTAAAACTGATCCCTTTTACAGTTGAAACGTAATTGATTACTTGGCAAAAACAAAGGGGGGGCAACGACAAATCTTTGACTTCTAATACCGCTGTTCACCTCCCGTTTTCGCAGGAATATTAACTCTATCGCGTTTGTGTCTGGTTGTGATCGCTGTAAGGCTCCGATTTTAACGGGGATCAAGATGTCACGCACGCCATCCTAGCAGGTTAAAACTAATCACAATCAAGAAAGATCATACTACGGGTGGTACCACTTGCCACATGAGAGAGCGACAAACATCTGTGCGCGCCGTGCCCTAACATTGAACCTACGTCTGAATTAGGTGGCCTGAGGTACATTGCCCGAAAAATGACAAACTGCCGTCTCTAAAATATCCAAACATGGTCGTTGACATAGTAAACACAATGATTGGCAAGACATTCGGTAACACTTCCGTTAATAGGACTGTAAATGTTTTTACTGACACCTAGCTGCTGAATAAAAATCCCTATCGGGAAACCCACTGTTAATCAACGAAATTCCTAGCAAAAAAGGGGAAATTCACTAATGCGATCGATATAACGATTGAGTAACCCTGGCCCAAGTACCGCGACAATGGGTAAATGCCAATAGAATGTATGGAAATGCCATTAGCATATCAATACAACGCATCAATAATGATCGGGGATGGCCGGAACTACCCAGCCACTAAACCAATCAGGGGGGTGCCGAATATTTGCAGCGATAGTGTTGCTGAAATACCGACTAATAGAGACACTCGCGTACCCACAGCAATCGAGATAAAATCTCTGCCCCTAAATGGTCGTATTCTAATAAATGACCGACGAAAAAGCGGGAAGTAGCCGATTAAACTAAATCATTTCATCAGGATTAGCAAGGGGGAGCCAAGGCGTAAGAATGCCAAGAGATAATGATAGGATAAAGTAATAGCCCCAAAGGGTAGGCGTTCGCTGCAGTAACGGCGACCGATTGGCGATGAACGAGCGAATAACGGGGTCACAGATTGGCTCATGATTTCAACCTCGGGTCTAATATGGCTTGCGCAAACATCCGCAAGTAAATTGAGAAAGAATAGGACGCCGCGGCATCAATTTACGCCCCCTTGGACTAAAAAACAAATCACGAGTTGCCACAGCCTTCAACCAACAGTGGCGCCAGCCACGGACATGAAAAACGTTTCAATATTATACCGGCCCCCACCAAAAACAAAGCCCGCTTGGATACCAATGACGGGAATGACGGAAAGAACTAATGGCCATTACGAATGCTATGGCGGGAAAATCACCTTGAGCTCACTTAAGCCTTTTGGCCCCTGCGGTGCGCATAAAATCAAGTCGCGATACTTTAACATGCCTGTGCGCGTCAAACGTGCTATCACCCTGTCCAAACCAATGAAAGCGTCACAGAGTAAACAAGGTGAGGCAATAAACGCTCAGGCCACACGCCTTGCCAAATATCGTCCATTTCCAGATGCCGGAAACCATTGTAATTGAACAGAAAAAAGCATAATCATCAATAAACCAATCCAATAAAGATGTCATTGAAGAACCCAATAAAACGGCGCGAGTTAAAAATCGGCACTCCAACTAAATTTGGACGAATGGCAGAAAAATAAAAAAAGAAACCCCGGCCAATGCCCTAAAAATGAGCGAGTAAAGCGGCACTTCCGCCCAAAATTATGTGGCTGAAAATCGCTCTAAACTCATAACAACAGGTCGGTTAAGGACAAATGAGCGGCCAAAATCTCCCGAAATTCAAATTATTCATCCAAATAAAAATCATTGCTGAAGTATACGGATTATCCAACCCAAGCTAGTTTTATTAGCACATTTTCAGGAGGGCGCCCAAGAGGCCAAGCAGTGCGTGAGGGCTCCAGGGATCATTGCCAGATAAAAAAAGACAATAACGTCAAACCAATAGTAGGGGTATGGTCGCTAAACTGCGTTTCAAACAGTTAAACCACATGGTTTTCCCCATAAATCAATAATAAATTGAATAGGATAAACTCACATTAATTAACAATCTTACGGTGGGAAAACGTCTTTAAGTAATAAGTTAAAATTAGGCTGCAATTTGAAATGGTAACATGCTTCATTCATTAGCGACCGCCATTTTGCTTCAGTTTCGCCACAAACAAACCACGGGCATCTGATGAACCAATTTTTTGAACTTTCGATATATAACTGAGAGCGACTCCTCAAGGTTATTTGGGACCCGCGCTTTTATCTACAATTCATCCAGTTGCTGTTAATGTAAAACCAGGAGTTAAATCCGCCTTTATACGCACCAGAAAGCGCTATGCAAGAGTTCAAAAAGGTAAGGTATCTGGGTCATTCGTTCATCCACGCCATTTCGGCCATATGACGCTTCGTTTGAGGCCTGCATTGACTTGGATAAGTACGGTATTCCACTCAAAGAGTTTGAAATATTTCGCCAGCTAAACCCAACCGCTTTTAGGTCAGCTGAATTAGAGTAGCCATAGGAATCGGGGTTTCTAACATTCCTGAGCCCCCGTCGGTGAACTAAAAAAATAATTTTTTTTGCCCTTGTGCCCCCGCTTCTGCTATCAATTGGCGAGCTTTTCAGGGTCATAAGGGTTAGCGTTGGTTTCTTCATCAAATTGGCCCAATCGAAAGCTGATGGAATCGTACCTGTTGGCGACGCATGCGGAGTCCGAAGAATATATTTCACAATATTTTCTTTATTTACCGCGTAGTTAAATTGCTTGCCTTACACGCACATCATCAAACGGTGGGCTGAGGACGCATTAAGAATGGAATACGCAAACATGAGGTCCTTAAAGCTTCATAAAACATGGACAGCGGTTGTCCATAACAAATAACGGGACATTATCAGCAGGGACCTTCAACCATGGCACAATCCCCATGATAACATTCGGGTCTACCCGGTGTATTGGCGTCAGTAATAGGCCGAAAAAACAACATGTTTAAGCTGTGTTACCATCCCAATAGTCTTCAATTAGAGATATGACAAACCCTGTGGTTGAAGTACATTCATCAAATTTAAAGGGGGCCTTGTTCCGCTGGGAGGGATGGCGACTAAGTTCGTTGTCATATTGCTTACTGCTGGGGGAAACAATCAGCCCTGCGGGTGTGGGCCTAAGTTTGATAAAAACGGGGCAAACGGTCTTTTAAGGTAAAAACCACAGTCTTGTCATTCGGGGTTGTAATCTTGTCTATCGCCAAGAGAAAAAAAAACGACGATAATGCGGAATGGCCCAGTATGGAATTACGGGTGCTGGTTATCAACATTCGGTCAAACGTGAATTTGACTGTTGCATACGCGGTGAAGGGGCGCCAGCATGGAACTAATTCTACGGCAAGTGGAAAGTGTATGTGAGGCCTCATCACTAATAGACCAGGCTGGTGCTAAAGCAGGTTCAAGCGTTAATTGCCATCAGCATTACGAACTAAACCCTTCGTCAAGTTAACCAAATTCGGGGAACCATAGAGCGGTTTGCAATTGCGGGTCTATGATTGCGGCTCTCGCAATTGCCCGTAATAACAAAAACATCGGGGGTCACCGCCAATGTCGTAGCGATAATAAAGCATAAAAGCCAAAAAATGGCTATCACCTAAAATAAACGCATATCATTCGCTCCTCCCCGAGTAACTGACATTGCATATGATTGTGAAGTGGAATTTGTGGTCAAATTTTATTAATAATTTTATCTTTTTTTCTTTATTTATGATGATTAATAAATTATATTTCAAGCAAGAAGTTATATGATAAATTTGAGTTCAAGGCTAATTATGAGGTGCAAAATGACTTATTTCACATTTGTGGCGCGTGCCATTGACAGGAAAAATAGGTTTGTGGCAGCGACGGCAACAGGTGGTCCGCGTTGGAGCATTAGTCTACATGGTTTAACAAGCCAAACGGGAGCCATCGCCACTCACGCAATGACAAACCCAAATTGCAGGCTTAACCCGGTATTGAATATTGCCGCCAAGGCCATAATGCAAAAACAGCTTAGGACTATCTTGTACGCAAGATATTGAGAGGAAGCAACGGAAGCGATTATTCTTGATAATCAGGAGGTTACAGCTGATTGGACCGGCCCAAAATTGCGTACTTGGTGCGGAAGTTATCGGAGCCTAACTTAGCCATGCTGGAAAAATGTTTAGTGGGAGAGCAAGTTCCGAATGCCATTTATCAGAGCTAACCCTAACCAACTCACATCAAGCTCTGGCGATCGATTACTCATCGCAATGCAAGCAGGTGCAGATAAAGGTGGTTGATACAGGGGATCCGGTCCCCTGCATTAAAGTATGGATAACCGACAATATCCAGATATCGATATTCGCAGTGACTGGTCAGAAGCACCCGCTACAAGCGCTTTCCATCATTCTTCAACAGGTTCGTTCCGAAGATTATGCTGAGTTTTTTTGACACAAAATACTAAGAAATGAAATATATCACTCGTACTGATGTCTTAGGTGTGTATCGACTAATAATGTAAAATAATTTAATGATATACACCCTGAAACAATGGGTTAATAATCATTTTATTTATTAACCTCATGAATTTATGTATTTTTTTATTATCTTAATTATTTCATTCATCCAAAAAAACTATTTTATAATATATTCTTAATAATTGATTTCATCTTGCCGCATCTTATCATTTGCTGCCACAGTAGTGGAAACCAAAGTCTCTATTATTTAGCTAAAATTACTCAAAGTAATCAAAGTGACTGGTTTTTCGTTTAATCTCTACAAATTGCCACTTGTTACTTTATCAAGATTATTTAACCTTAATAACACTTAGGTTATGACCCTCACTCAGTTACTACGCCTAAAAAATAGATGAAAACAAAATAATCATAATTATCAATAAATTAAAAAACCCCACCTAGATGTATAAAATACCTACAAATAAAGTGAGTATTTTTAAATCAATAGAAATTATATTGCTCTGGCACTCTACGCATAATTAATAATCAACGAACAAAAAATAACTCATTTATTTCCTTTAAAACATATTTTTTATATTAACTACCCCCGTAGCATTTAAGGGATATTCAGCACTTTCTTCTGTGATAATATTCATCCCTTATTTTGGTTTCACTCTTAATAACACTATTTAAGCGAAATATTTCTATACCACCTGTGCACTGTTCATGACAGTTAGTTATAAATAAAAAATAATAACATCATAAATTAGAAAAAACGCATCATCTCGACAAACCCTTTACCACTACGACAATATCAATTTACTTTCCGCGAAATCATTCACCCAACTTTATTAACAAATGCTACCCATACTTATCATTAGAAATTGAAATATATGATAAGATCATAATCTCAATTTGAAATTATTTACTATATAAAAAAACAAGATTGTATTGAGGTTATAGATTAAAATCTCGAGAAGAAAGTATTATAGGGTTTGGTGGTTGTGTGCTATGGGGTTTTGCAGGGGTGCTGCGGTTGTTCATATGACCTCAATCGTGAAGGTCGTTTGAATCGACTAAATCACGTTGTACCAGCTGGTGAGGGCACAGAAGGAAAATTGCCAGAGTTGAAGAAGATGCAGTCATTCATCGGGGTGCGGCCTTCAAGGGATCAGATGCAAATTAACCTTGCTGAAAAAGGTGAAGGTTGTTATTCTGTGCAAAAAAGGTGTGTCGGTGGTGAGAGCAATCAGCGCCGTGCATATAGCCCAAATATCAGGTAGAAGACTTCCCCAGCTATTGGCCCTGTACACCATTACGGAACAATCAATGGCTTGGCATGAACGAAAAAATCGGTGCTGATACCGCGACCGTGTTCAAGGGCCGTGTTGAAAGTAACTTCAGCGAAGAAGATTTTAGAAATCAAGAGCCTGGAGTAAATCTGCATCTGAAAACCCAGGTTTTCGAACACCTTTACGTACCCGTATGATTGAAGGAATGAAATGGCGAATCGTCTGGTTGATGCACAAAACTCCATGGAAAATCGGGGATTTGAAGGAAGACCTCAGGTAAAAGGCCTGACCCTAAGTTGTCACACCAACCATGGCAAAATACGCAAAAGCAAGGGTATTCGCATCTCACCAATGCGCAGTACGGGGTATTGAAACGGCGGGCGGCTTAAAATTTTCTGATGTTTGTAAGAAAAAAAGGGTGCAATCAAAACTTCTGTGTTGGTCTGGAAGGGCGGTATTTGGTCGCGTCTGTTCATGGTTAACTTAGGCATTGATGTTCCAACACTGAACGTTTACCTATCACAACAGCGTATACTGGACGTACCAGGCCGCACCAAAAGGTAACGTCCACTTAACCTAACGGTATTATCACTTCCGTGAACAGTGACTGATGGTACCTACGCCGTTGCGCCCACGTATCTTTTAATAGCTCTATCGTAAAAAGACAGCTTCCTGTTAGGACCAAGATTCCTACACGTATTAGGCGGCGGGAATACCCTTAGAGTTCTTTTGGAAAGATTATTCAACTCCTTCATGATGGCAACGTCTTGGAACTAGACGGGGGAAAACACCTTTTGAAGAGTCCGTACCGAAACTAATACACCAACCAACGAACACTTAGATGGCGTTCTGGAAAGATGAGAAAAGAATTCCAGTATTGAAAGAGTCTAAAGTGTTTGTGAACGTTGGGGGGTGTGGTACGTTGCACCAACAGATGATTGAAATCACAATATTTCAACAATCGAGCCGTATCCAGGACTAGTCATCAACACCGCCACGGCTGGGGTAATTATGAACGAAAGCCTGCATCTGGTCGATTAACGGCAGAATTGTTAATGGGGCGAAACACAATTTTATCGACCTACGCCGTATAACTTTCCGTTTTAGCTAAAAAACAGGAAAAAAAAAAAGCGATTTTGTTTTTACTGTGGATATATTAGCGAAATAGTTTAAAGTACATGAAAAGTTTAATTTTTGATTAAAACTAATAGATTCCTATTTATTTATATGTTAAGGAGTTTACATTGCGCCTATAAAACTTTATGCTTCTCTGCCTTTGATTTTAGGTGTTTGTAGCAAGTGCGAATGCAGCCGATGTGGTAAACGCGTTACAGTGAACGGATTCCCTATCTCTGAATCAGTAGAATCAACGGGGAAACCTCATTTCTAAGCGGAAAAGTTCCCTTCTAAAATCTCTAGCTGACGCAAAAGAAGGCGTTTTAGAGTCGTATGGTATAACGAAGCACAAAAATCAACGTATTAAACACAATCCAAGCTAACCTCGAAGGTATGGGCTTGGACGAATGAATGACGTTGTTAAAATGCAAGTATTCTTAGTTGTGGTGAACAGAAACTCAAGGTACTAGGACTTCGCTGGCTTTTATGGATGTTACAACAAGTTTCGGATGAGTATGAGCGAAAATTACTAATATGCCAAGATCGTTCTACCTTCCAAGTCGCTCTAACGGGCTAACCCAGATTGGAGAGTAGAAATCGAAGTGACATGAGGTACGCCTGCTGCAAAAAAATAAGTTCTCTAACGAAGAAGAATAATCAATAACTGGGGAATTAATCATTATGCCCCATGATATTTCACCCACTAATAACCACTCCCCATCCCACTACTTTTTTGATACATTACTTCACGCCTACCGCTATATTTATCCCCCTATCCTCTGTGCGGTCAAATTACACTCCTTTTCTGTGCAAACCGTTACACCTATTATAATTCAAAGAACGGGAGCCAGGGCTGAAAAATTATGAGATCGCGGGGGTAAAACAAAAATGACTCCACAATACTGTCGTCGAATGAATTTAGACCCATCTTTAAAACTTTTAATTACGTGCTAAAAGTGGTTAGCTTTACTCAAGCAGCACATATTTTATTTTTGAAGCCAACCAGATGTAGCCAACAATCCAAAGGTTTAGAAAATTTTCTATAGGGTTGCTTTATTTGATCGTTCCCGAAAAAAAATCACCTTAACCAGTGAAGGAAAGTACTCTATAGCTATACCAAAAGGTTATTTTCATTATTGATGAGATAGAGCATAGTCTTTCAAGATTAAATTTATTACAAAGGAACGCTAACAATTGCGCAACTGCTGTTATGGCAGTTATTATTGCCAGAATCTAAAACAATTTAATACTCCTATCCGCTGATTATATAAAAATAAAAAATTGGCACTTCACAGGCAAGTGATGGATTGGGTAGCAGAAACAAGAGGCAGAAATTGTTAGCAGCCGAGGTACCTATTGTACCGAATGTAACCAAGTATTCTTAACCGGGAGCCCGATATCGCCGTTGTCGTACCAATTCTCCACTTCTACATACTTCAGCGTCCATTAACAATAGAAGAGTTCACAAACGATTCTCTTCGTGTATGAGGCAGGGAAGAACAGCACTCGTGCAAAATTGAAGATTGGCTAAAAGCCATATGCACTCATGACTTCCCCTCCCCCATTATTACTGTCACTAATTTAGAGGCGACAAAAAATTAGTCGGCAAGTGGTTTTGGGATACCGCGTTGCCTTATTTAAGTGTTTATCGAATGATTTAGTGTTGGAAAATTGATCCAGCTACAAATTAATGCCCTTTGATTTGGATGTGCAGAGTATTATTTAACTTACAAACTAATCGTTTCGCTTTCGCAGCTGCTTTTCAATTTATTATGATATTACGCGAAATATCTGACGAAATATCATTGAATAGTGATGATAGCGCCACTTATTCAACCGAAAAATATTAAATCGCATCAATTATACAAAAGATAAGCAACTAATAATATTTACTTACTATTACGCATTACAACTTGTGATTTGGTTCCTCTCTGAATGTGCAAAG
>JAGSMZ010000095.1:0-18992 GCA_029286645.1 Papilio protenor | reverse complement strand
ATTAGAGAGCGTCATTTCCTTAATTTAGCGTAGAAATGTTCAGTTAATTTTAATCTTGAATATTGTAAATGCGAAAGTTTAGATGGATGGTTGTTTGGGTTTTTCACATAAAACTAAATTTATCTTGAATGAAATTTGACATAGAGTAGAGGATAATCTAGAATGAACACATAGGAAAATTACTACGAAATAAATGATTCTTCAAAGTCATATTTAAGGGGCGTGATTCTAATTTTGATTAGTACTTAGCTTTCGCCCGGCGGCTCCGTCCGCTTGGAAGTAAAAAAAAACAAAAAGCCTGATGTGTTCTTCCAGACTATCTTCTACATCTATGCCAAAGTTCATCGAAATCCGTTCAGCCGTTTGGGATACAAACTCTAACAAACACCTCATCTATCCATCCATCCACCATCGAAAATTTTACATTATAATATTCGTAAGAATGTATAGTATAGTCTACCTAGATTCATGTTAAACTTTAAAAAAGATAAGTACTTGTCAGTCAATCATTAAATAGAGTAATTAAAGAGAGATTGTAATTGACATCCCTTATACGTCTCATTAATGTTTTCATACATTCCTGTCAACAATGAAACTATGTAGCGACAAATCAATGTAACGATATTCGAGCAGGCTACTGATGATTGTGGTGCACTATAGGTAGGATAGTCGATGGCTGGGGTACCAGGATTCGAACCTGGGGATGCCAGGATCAAAACCTGGTGCCTTACCGCTGGCGATACCCCATCCGGGAATTCTACTATTGATTGTTTACGATGGATGGCGGTACCAGGATTCGAACATGGAATGCCAGGATCAAAACCTGGTGCCTTACGCTTGGCGATCCCCCAATCTTAAATTCAATGCTACCGAGAGGAAAATGGTGCGGGAGACAAGCTTGAACTTGGCAATCTTGCGGCGCCAGAAACCTTAAATCTGGTGGTACAATTTCGCCACTCCCGCAAATATGGTGGTATGACGGGATTCGGAAAACCTGTGACCCCCAAACATTATGAGTGTTGTGCTCTAACCAGCTGAGCTACATAGCCATCTTTTTTTTGCATAACCTTTTCGTTCGGCGTTGCGGGGCGCCTTATGCTATAACGGACCCGACGTCAACCGCTTTTTGCACTAGTTTTCAGAAAAACCGGAATGGTTTGTTGTTGAATAATATTTTTGTCGATAAAGCCAGCAAAAAAAACAAGCCCGTATTTGAAAAAAATCCTTTTTGTCTAGACGCTAGATAAATGTAATTGGTTATGGTGTGAAATAAAACAGCGAAAGAGCTAAAAAATTGTTGTGGTGGGAGGGAACCAAAATGGAGAATGGGGGAGTATGCTAAAAGGAGGTAGGGATGCGGTTCAGTTTATAGACACTAAAAAAGCAGGTATCTCAACATGCTTTAAAAAACACGCCAAAAATTAGCTTTCAAACAGTTTTTTTTTTTTCTGTAATAATCACATTGAGCACGCGCTTTAGTGAGTGCGAAAGCGCCTATTGCGAGTTATGAACTAGCTGCGATGTGACGATGGAAGATCTCTCTAAATCCTTGTAAGCTTGTGTATCAATGCAGCTTGAATGAGGGGAACAGAATTTGTTCTGACTACGTGATATCGCCTGCCAATAACGACTTTTTCAGGGTTAAATAAGTTTATTAGGATAGCTATCGCTTTACCTATTTGCCCGGCAACGCTGCTGGATTAACTTCCGTAGCAAGAGGATCTCCCTATTAGCGCTTGGCAAACTATGGGAAATCGTACAAGTTTCCATGTAAGGGAGGCCTCGAATAGCCTTGTTCTAAACGCTGTTTTAAGGGGCTTCAATCGCTTGGTTTGAGGCAATGGTTCTAACAACCAAAAATTCCGCAATGGCAAAGTCGCCCAAGAGGGTCAACTTGAATATGCCCAATTCCGAGGGTACATCGATGGTTGAGTAATATCTCTTATTGATGACTAAAACCCGCCCCTGCGGCCTCGTGGATGCGACGAGTAGAGAGTTTCGCAATCACGAGTAGCACCAAAATAGCTCTCAGCGAGGGCTAGGCTGCGAATATCATGCCCTGCATAACAGGTAAAATTTTAAAGTGTGCTTGTAGAATTGTAGATGAGATGCCAATTGTCGACATTTGATATGTGCAGGTATGTAAACAATCCCACTATTTGGGTTACCTAACCCAGGGAGACATAAAGAAATCGCAATCAGCTCTTTAAGCGCTTGGTATGGGCTCAATAAAACTTCAAGCGCGGCAATTCAACTTTGGCACGGCTTGCTGAGAAGGCTCTGTGATAGGGTAATGGGCATCGACAATCATTTTGCCCACCTAAGTCGTATAAGGCGATGGTGGCATCATAGCGCCCTAAGCGGACGCCAATCGTGTGAAAATTTGTGTTCAGCAACAATAGAGATGGCACGGACGCAGGGGGGGGCCTCCAGTAGAAGGCCTGTGGTCCAACTTCTGGAATTAAAACCACGTTCGAGTAACTGGTCGAGTGATTTTAGTCACACGGATGGGGCAAGGTGGCTTTGCTCGCGATTGAATTCTTGATATCGGGCCATGTTGGTCACATGTACAACTATAGACGACAGCGTATTTAGTGTTTGACGAGATCATATACCAATTTGCTTTCAGCGAGTGCGTTTGTTGATTCCTTAGCTAGTTACTCATTTTTTGTTAGGACATTTGCTTCCGTAACATAGGTTGCAAGGACGTCGAATAGTCGTGTTAAACGCGGTTAACATTCGCAATTACCGGAGCAATAGACCCTCAACGTTCTCATCAAAATCCCATGGCTTTGCGGGGAGAGCGTTGCCATTCTCAGTGTTCATCATAATGAATACCCACGTACTACACTGTCTCACTGCTTATATCATGGTGAGTGACGGAGCCGCTGAGTGTGCCATTTAATCTAAACATAATCCATCGCGGTAGTATATGGTTTTACCCGCGAGATAAAATGATGTCCCTTTTCACCAGTGTGAGGATCTATTCCTGCCGGCGCTGTGGCATCAGTCACTAAAATTATTTATCACCTTTTAAGTGCTTACTATTACGGATATTGCCATGAACAGGAAGATCAGCAATAAATTCCTGCATACACTTCAGGAGGGTCATTAAATAGCACCAACTAAACCGGGGGCGGCCACGGCCTGATAATATATGGCATGGCGTTGAAAGATGCGTTGAAAAGCGATTCCGAGCGTTAAAGCCCTGTTTAGCCCTCTTATACGTTGCATTTGAATGCCCAGCAGAAATAACATGGCCGGGAATCTTTCAATTGATGAATGTAATCAAGTTAACGATTTCAGGCGCTAAAGTGATTTTAGTGATGGAGTCTGCATGAGCAGCTACAAATCAATCATCTGCGCGGATGGTTGGCGGATAATTCAGGGTCTATGTGGGCCTTTTTAATAACATTAATATGGGCCTTCTAAATGGAGCCAGAGAGGCGCTGGTTCTGTGGTCTTTTAAGTACTCAGTCATGACCCAATACCATGGGCTTCATCAATTCGGTGTAGGAGAGGTAATCAGCGTGGCAGGTTTAATGGTACATCCTGTACGCTCATTGGCTTTTTGCATGATATCCAAATTCTTTAATGTGACATTTTCTTTATATCATTGAATTGGACACACCACAGCCGTTGACTTGCAGGTCAATAAAACCTGCAGATAACGTTCGCACCTGTAGGTCATGTTGTGAATATGGGAGGTAATTCAGAGAACAGGACAAAACATATGTGATGATTTCACCATCAATGACGACCGCATGGTTATCCAGTATTCCTGACCTGCCTATACAATAATGCCCCAATTGTAATGACATAGCAGGGCTTAAACTCCTGACCTCTGTGGAAAGTGGGTCACGATCACCTTCGCTGATGGCAGTGATTGATAAATATAATATTAGTTAAACTTTTCAATAATTCAGCTTTAGCTGTTTTGAAATATTTAAGCGTTGTATTTAAACTTTTATTCGAGGTGGTTGCGGGGGTTTCATCACAGACGACCAGTGATTTGGGTGCATTTGCACGCAGCCACTGTCCAAATATGGTTAATTGAACACCTTCAACTGCGGCTGAACGCGTTCGCTTTATTCGCACCCGTTGCAAGTACCATTAACTCTTCAGCAGCCATTAATGTGGCGACACGACAGTAAGCAAATTTGTACTTGAGGATTATCATTATCAAAGAAACGTGAGTTAGCTTGGCGCGTTTCTGTGTCAATGTTTTAATGCGGGTGCGTGAGTTTCAATGAAGAACCGGGTCATTAAAAGCAATGTGACCGCGGTACCTACGCCGGCCCATAAATAAATTAATTTTGCCGTAAGATTTAATTTTACTTCATAACGTTGCATTCAGCATCAACACATCTGGGCCAGTACCAATTCAGTAAATTAATCTTTTGCGTTGCAATGTCGATGTGGTTAAGAAATTTTCATGCATAAATGTGTGATTAGCTTTGAGGATGATTAGAGGAATACAATATATTAATCCAATTAAAATGTTACACCTGATTAAAACTAACTTTTCCTGCGTATATAACGCAAATCAGGCGTTATAGTGGCAAGGGGTACCGCCTGTTGGTTTTTAACCCAAGAACGAAAGGGCGATCACAGAGTAGGGTTGAATTGCGTGATTGTCAGCATTATACTGTGCGGACCAAATGCCAAAATATGCGCTATTTAAGTGGAATTAGCATCATGTCTCAATTTACCCTTACGTCGCATGTGAAATCTTTATGTATATATGTATCCCTGATGTTATTCATTAAGATATGGAATACTGTTATACTTCAAAATTATTGTTGCATATCACTTGGTTGAATGATATTTTGTTTCAGGACATGCATTCAACGTGTGCTGAGGAATATACAGGTAATAGTACAAATAAGTTGTTGTAATCATAAAATAAGTTTTCGATAAGCTAGTAATTTAGTCATTAATCAGTACTCCTCCCCCCACTTTCGTTGAATTTATCACAAATCCGCAAACCTATTTATTTTGCATCGCGAAACAATTAATTTAGACTATTGAAATGATACTCCAATAACCTAAAATTATGATTTAGGTTGTGTGAAACAATAAGATCGTAAATGGGGCAAAAATTAGGCGATAAAGGGGGAGTTTGTGAATATTCTAGTTACTCTACAGCGGATGGTTAGGGCACTTATGCTGCCAGTTGCTGTACTACCAGACCGCAGCAATTCCTGATGGGGATTGCTATTGATGACCAGATGGTTGGGGAGCCATGTGCAACGCAGTAGCTGATAAAATAGGCGTGCGGCTATTATGATAATAGTCGTTACTGTGTGCTATTGGTGTTGCTTATGGAAGTCAAAAGATAAGGCCGGTGCGGCTGCGCTGACCGGTTGTGTGTGGCTTTTTGTGCGTGACAACACTGTGTTCGCCGGCATCTTCTCCATGATCTGAATGTTACGTGAAAGCTATCTGGGCATTCGGTAAAAAAAATAACCAATTCGTGGGTATCTTAGTGGGGTATTGTCTGAACTGAATTGTACAACACGCTTATCAGTGGAGTTAGCGCTACCAAAGGCGTTGTCTTGCTTTAGCGGTCTCGCCTCGTGCCGATTTTGACATCATTCTTAATGATCAATCTAGCCTCATCTGATGTATGTTTGGCCGGTGGATATATAATGGTTTGGTTTCTTTTCGGTGAATGAAAGCATTAAAGCTTAGGCTTTGTGGGAGAGGGTATTAATGCCTTCTTCACCGTGTATTAATTCCTGTTGGTCTACACCACGCACTTAAATCTGTGTTCTGGTTTGACGTTGCTTGGGATCAATGATATTCCGAACTTCTTAGGCGGCGCTCTAAGTCAATTGAGGCCGGCTTGGCAACGGTAGGTATCACGGGTCGCTACAAAAGCACGGCTTCTTCCCACTAAAGATGTTTGGTTACCTGGTGCTGGCATTAGCGATTTACCACGTGCCGCCCGGAAAACAAAGCCAAAAGTGGCTGGTATTATGATGCTGGTGCCGTTTGGGCATTCTTCACCGGTATCAAGGAACCCACTTCTTGAATTAGAGTCATGTCGTGGCGCCAATTCTGTACGTAGCCACGCATGTTAACGGGTATTTCGGTATATCGCAGTTAGGCAACAAGGGAATGATTTTCAGGGTTCGGTTTAAGCCAGGTTTAGTCGATATGTTATTGAAATCACGTAAATCCCATTAGCCGTTCAGTGGTATATGTTGATTGTTCACTGCTTAGTCTTCTTCTGGCATTTACTATGTCATTTTCCGTTTCATGATCCGTAAATTCTAACCGGTTAACACCAGGCCGTGAAGAGAGCGCAGGTGATGAAACGATTGATGGTTTTATGACGACGAAAGCATAGCCCGCCGATAACAGTGACAGCGATATTCAAAAAGAAGCTCGCCATATGTCTGCAGCGGTTGGTGGTAGTTGATA
Organism: Papilio protenor; assembly: GCA_029286645.1. Lineage (NCBI taxonomy): Eukaryota > Metazoa > Arthropoda > Insecta > Lepidoptera > Papilionidae > Papilio > Papilio protenor. The sequence goes on along the minus strand of JAGSMZ010000095.1, from coordinate 12,563 downwards.
ACATCGTCAGATTGATGCTTGTATTAAACGTTTACGTTTTCAGGCAGGTAAAGATTCAGCAGGTGTTAACGATGCGATGACTAAACGTTTAGGCGCTTCAGGTGTTATCCGCTTAAGCAAACAAAAATGTGCAAGTGATGTCGGTACCGTGCTGAATTGGTCGCAAAAGCAATGACTGAAGTAATTGCAAAAGGCCCTATTGCCGGTTCTGCACCAAGTTGCAGAAGCAGAGAAGAGAAAAGCTGCAGAGCATGCGAAAAACAAAAGGTAAGGTGATTTTATCTCTGGTTGCGACCAGCACGTGGTCAAGTGTTTCTACCTTGACGATGTGCCAGATGAAGGTTTTCTAGCCGCATTGTGGGCGATGGGTATTGCCCATCAAACCAACAAGCGCAGCGAAGTTCCCCAAGTGTTAGCGCCGGCGTCAGTACGGTGGTGAAACATTTTCGAAATAAACCACGCATTCTGCCTTGAAACAGAAACGGTGTTGTTGAAATCTTGTTCATATGGGATCGATACGGTTGCACTGAAAGGTTGAAGGTTGCGCACGTTTAGTGAAGAAAGGTGCTGAAACCGCTGGCCACACCAATCCTGAACTTAGACCTCGCGTTCCTTGAAGCCAAATGCTAAATCAATGATTAGCACTGTTATCATCAGCAATATCGTGATTTTTCTGGGTCGAAATTTTTAGTTGAGGTGAAGTGAAAGCAGGTGCTGAAAACGTTATTTATAATGTTCTGAAATAATTCAGGTTAATATTATAAGGAGTAAGAGGGTGCGCTTAGGCCACCCTCTTTGTTTATGCAGCTTAAATAAGAAAAAGATAATCATATAGGGGGCATAACAAATAATGCATCACTATCAATTGAGTCCAGTGTTATAAAGAAAATTAATTAATTGTTAGCTTTGGGGAGCGGCTGAAATACGAGAGTAGTAATTAAAATAAAAGCGCCTAAAAGCAATATAACAAGTAGTATCAATAAGGAGAAAAAATGGGATTAAAAGTTCATTGGTTTGGTTTGATAACAAACAGAAGAATATGTTGGTGAAGAGAGTATCTCTTGACTTAGGGGATGATGGTAGCATTATAAAAAAAAAAACGATTAACCCTAAAGAAACATTATAATAATGGTTGTTTCTGTGTGCTTCTGATTGGGCCTCTAATCTCAAAAGCATATAAACATTAAATTTAAATTTAATACCATATGATACAAGTTTCATTCGATTATCGAGAAGAATGGTAATTATTTATATTTATAAATTATTAGTAAATCATTTAATTTGCTTTTTTATGCAGGTTAATATTTACCCATAAAAATGGGGGTTATATAAAAAATTGGTTTAAATAATTTCTTTATTTAAAATAAAGGTAAAAATCTGTAGAAATATTAGGGATTTATTCAAAGTAATAACATAAGGAATATGTATTATGACAGAGTCAATAAAGACCTACAGATTCATAAACTAGAAGATCGGACTATTCATAGAGAACTTAGGACGACAGGTCAGACCCGATGCAGAGGGCCACCAAGCATAACCATTCATGTTGGTGGCGCCAAAGGGTAGTCCGAATTTACAATCAGTTAGGAGCAAGAAGACACGGGAATACATCACAAGGGGGAACATACCTATATTAGTATTCGACGGCATAATCATTTGTGACACATTAATTATGAACAACTTGCATGGGACTTAGTCCAGGAGAAGATTGGGGTCATCAAAAGATTTAATTTGTCTTTTAATGATCATGTTCGTTTAAAAAGTGCTTCCACATTGACGATAACATCAATAATAAACAGTTTTTAGGCCTTTCAATAATATATATATACGGCTATGCATGATTATAAAACAGGAAACAGCCCAGCCTCCGAATTATAATCCATTTAGTTTAACTGGGGAAAAAAACGTGCGGTAAATTTGTTCAGTCGGAGATAGAAAAAAAAGCAGGCATGCAAGGTATTAATATCCCCTTTGGCCTGATGAGCTTATGAGAATTTAGACAATTTGGCTGATTGATACGAAACACCATTAGAATTGATTAGGTGGTAATGGTGTACAAAACTTTAGTAGTAGTTTTGGCGTTGAATTCGATTTTAAAGGAAATGCAATTAAGTCGCGAACAGGCTGGGTACACCCAGATGATGGATTACTGGTGTGGGATAAAAATAAAGATGGCATGATTAATTCATGGTAACGAATTGTTTGGTAACAATAGCCTACAGATTAGGAATACACGATGAAGATGGCTTTCGGCCTTTATATGAATTGGACAGTAATACTGATAGAATTATTAATTCAAGGATAAGATTTGGTTGGGTTAAAAAGGTCTGGCAAGATAAAAATCGGATGTTATTGTCATTCCATTGAAGATAACATTTAAGTATATAATGGGATTAACGCCAATTGCGTTGAAGAAAATGAGCTCAATTTTATGATGAGAATGGTGAATTCCATAAATTAATTGGCTAAAGGTAAGTTGGGATAATAATAAGCAATGAAGTCGTTGATGTATTATTCACCAGCGAGAGAATACGACTTAATTTCAAACAAATTTATCAACTTATTGATAATATGGTTGGTTTGCATTCCCCTCAAATGATGAATGTATCTTTTTAATTGCAGACACCATAACAAGCTATCCTCATGCAACTTCACTCTCTACCAATGATTTAGGAAAATATCGTGAGGTTGCATTTCATGGTCTATGTTATAGGAGCGTTCATTATCGGGACTCCAACTTGGGGCGGGAATACAAATCCTCCTTTAATTCAAAACTGTAAGAGATCGTCTCTCGATACCATTGGTATAATGAAAACAGGAACTACGTTTTGACCCAGACCGACCCTAAAAAAGTTTCTTATCCTGCAAACCAACAGCAAGTGCTTGAGTTATATCCTCGGGCATTAAAAAATAATAATGCAGATGCAATGATAATTATGCCTTATTTTCTTTTTCAGAATTGGTTGCACCGATTTTAAGCATTTACATAATGTGAAAGATGCAAAAGAAGAGTGTGCACTGGACAATTCTTTTTGAAGAGAGTATTAAAAATTAATTCTAACAATTGGGTTGCTCTGTTCTTTACAGGGGTAAACTATCAGCATGGTAATGGGGGGGAAGTAAATAGGCCAGAAGCAAGCATTTCATATTATGAACGAGCTTACCACCTTCATGGTAATAATAATGCGTAATTGTAGCAGGACAAAAAAATCTTTCGACGATTTATTTACATGGACTCGGCGGGATCCCTCAGGACTTTAATTAAGCTTAAAATACTATTTAGAAATGGCCCGAAAGGAGATAACCAAAGGGGCAAGATGCATATTACCTCAAGAATTTGATTTACATATGTTGATATTTACTTAAAATATCAAATGAAGGTGATAAAAAAATTTGTTTTGAAAAAAGCAAACAAAACACCTAAAACCGTATTCTGGGTGCTAAAAGATGTAATGATAAAGTAGAAAAGAAAATAGAAGCGTACTTAAAAAAAACATAGAGGAAATCAGAAAGAGAAAGATGCGATTGGTTTTAATTTACCAAAATTTTATTTTATGACTAGTATGAAAGGTAGTTATGAATAATAGACGTTAAAAATAGAGTGTAAAAAACACTCTATTTTTCGTATTAAAAAATTGCATTTAGTAATAAAACATGGCGAATCTCAAACAAGGTTGTCAAATCGCATAGCAAGGGGCTTTTTTCATCGATTAAAGATATTTTATCAATGAATGAGAGGGAATTTCTGTGGAACTTGCTTTCTGTGCTTAGTTGGCTTTATTTCGGGGATACCAAAGCACTATTGGTTTTCGGTGGACCGGCTTTATCACCGTTCCACTGTTTATGCGCTAATTACCTTAGTATGGGGGCCACAAAGCGATGCAGGAAATGGATTGGCGATGCAAATCGCGTGGCAACATCCACTTGCGTGCCCATGATGATTTTTCACAACATTATCAAGTCGCGCTCATTATTTAAAGGAAATCTCAGCTGGCCAATTATCAAAGCCATTTATTATCCCACCTATTTCAGTGGGGGGGATATTTGGGGCGAGGTGGCGGTATCGGTAGTAAGGCATTAATTCGTTGGATAATTATGGCTATCTCATCATCACTATTTAGATTGTTTATTGTCACGGTTTTATGAAGAAAGGAATTACGGGGATACAACTCTCTGCGTGGTGGTATTTTTGCAGTACTTCCGGCATTGTGTGGTTGATTGGCGCGTTCTGGTTAGCAGGCATTTTTAGGTGTTGGGGCCGGTGATGACTGTTCCATTATGCGGCGCCGTGGTGCCAGAGTAGGAATCAAGCCGCTTTTGGCTTGCGAATCCATTGACTTACCACCAATGGCGATCACGGGTACATTAACCTATTTTTATTTCGCTATTGATAAACAAATTGAACTCGGATCGGGATTGCTGGGGATGATCTAGTATCAAAGGGGCAATAATTTTAATTGTGACATCGTGGTCAGGGATTACGTTTTGCTTCGTTATTAATGCTTACCTGCGATAAACTCATGCAAAGTTATCCACTCCTGTTACTCGTGGTTTGAGCGTTATGTTACTGGTTTAAAATCGCGTATTTCGGTAGGCAAAAATGAGGTTTTGGGTCCTAAATTCCTTCTGATCATCGCTTTTGCCGCACTTGGCGCAATCAAACGGTTGTTTCCTGATTGATTATGGTAGAATATATTTAGTTACTACACGCTTTTAGCGCGCTTTTTGGGCCATTGAGGAATGATGACAATTGAATTGAGGCAGATTGCTCGCCAACAAATTTTATCCGTCAGATATAGATGAAGATTTTTTTTTTCTGGCGACGGGACAACACAGTCAGTGCATACGCGTTTTCCACCTGAACCGAAAGGGCATTACATATTGGTCATGCGAAATCAATCTGCTTGATTTTGGCATTGCCAAGGATTATCAAGGCCAATGTAATTACGTTTTGATGATACCAACCCTGTAAAGAAGATGTCGAATACGTTAACTCGATTCAAGAAGACGTTAAATGGCTTGGTTTTTGAGTGGAGCGGTAATGTTTCGCTATTCCTCTGACGACTTTGATACCTTGTATCATTATGCAATTGGCTGATCAAAAAAGGCTTAGCTTTACGTGACGAGCTCAGGCCAGAATCAAATTCGCGAATATCGTGGAAACATTGAAAAGCCGGTAAAAATAGCCCATACCGTGAGCGCCTTATTGAAGATAACTTAGCATTATTCGAAAAAATGCGTGCGGGTGGGCTTCGAAGAAGGAAAAGCGTGTTTACGTGCGAAAATCGATATGGATCCCCATTTATGGTGATGCGCCGACCGGTTTTATATCGCATGATAATTTGCGGAACATCACCAAAGGCAATAATGCGGCATTACCCAGTATGACTTCACGCATGTATTTCTGAGCATAGAAGGTATTACAGCACTATTTATTGTACCTTAGAATTCAAGACAACCGTCGTTATATGATGGGTATTAGAAAATATCACCATTGATTGCCATCCACGTCAGTACGAGTTTTCCTCGTTGAATTTTGGAATACACCGTGATGTCTAGCGTAATTAAAACATTAGTCCACTGAAAAACAGTGCATTGGTTGGGATGACCCTCGTATGTTAACCATATAAGGCTTACGCCGTCAGTGGTTATAATGCAGCATTATCCGTGAATTTTGCAACGTATTGGTTGTGAAAAAACAAACAAGACAAACAAAGTTGAAATGGCCTCTTTAGGTCCGTATTCGTGAGGATCTGAATGAGTCAGCACCCGTGCTATGGCGGTATGACCCAGGTCGTGTAGTGATGAAAACATGCCAGCGGGTGAAGAGATTTTAACAGCGCCAAACCATACAAATAAACCGGAGATGGGAACGCGCCAACACCAGTCCAGTAGCAATGAAATTTATATCGACCGTGCAGATTTCCGTGGAGGAAGCGAATAGCCAATTAAGCGTTTAGATTAAGGCAAAGAAGTTCGTTTGCGTAATGCATACATTATAAAAGCAGAGCGTGTGAAAAACGAACCGCAGATGGTAAATAACAACATCTACTGTACTTATGATGCGGCACATAAATGAAAAGACCAGCAAGGATGGCCGTTAAGGGAAAGGCGTTATCATGGGAAGGGTCGCTCACGCATTTACTGCAGAAAATTCGTTCTGTATGACCGTTATTCACTGTGCCAAAACCCAGGTGACAGAAGACGATTTTTCTACGGTTATCAATCCAGCTTCAATGGTTATTCGTCTCAAGGGTTTGTTTGAGCCGAGCCCTGAAAAATGCCGTGGCAGAAAAAGCGTATCAGTTTGACGCGAAGGATTATTTCTGTGCGGATCACAAGTTAAGTAGTGAGAACATTTAGTCTTTAACCGGACTGTGGGTTGCGTGATACTTGGGCGAAACCGCGAAAATTCTAATTTGATTGTCCCCGTCATACTTTGCACCACAGGGGTGTTGGCTCATTAAGTTACCGAGTCACATACTTATGTATGCTCAAAGGGATAACTTAATTTCGCCGACCTACCTGTGGGGGTACAAATTATTAGGGGCCAGACTCGAGTATTAGCACAAACAACGCTGGACAAATAAAGGTCAGCGTTTTTATAGTTCAATCACAAGCTACAAAATCTGATGAACCTATGTTGGATTTGCTATCCACTTTTATGTAATAATTCTGCAGAATTCATTCGCGGAAGAACATTCCCTTGAGCATCTTTACTTGATACTCTTCGCCAGTACTGGACGATTTTGAAGCTAGGGTATCAATAAAATTGTTCTACAGTTTGAGACGGTTTTTTGATTTTACGCAGTTATAATCGCAAATGAGACTCGCGTCAGCGGCAGGAATATTCAGTGCCATTACGTGTAAAAGGAAGGTTTTGTTGTTTACCAAGCTAGACTAATAATGTTCCAGTACGCATTTTTTATTCAGGGCTTAACGCAAGGCTGAGTATCACAAAAACACTTAAAAAAGGACTTAAAGCAATGAAAAAAAACGGTTTGATAGTTGGGCTGTGAGTGACTTGCACAGAATTTCTCTCCATAGAAAAAAGGTGAGAAATTATAACAGTCTTTTAATTTAACTATCGGTAGATTCCAGAATTCAATAATGGTATCTGTTAAGGCAATTAAACGATAAACAATTCCTGTTTCGGTTAATAAGTTGAATAGGGAGTGATGAGCTGGATCATTTTCTAATTTTTGCCGTAGATGGCATGTAGATGCGAAGTAATGATTATGTTCCACATTAATTGGCCCCCAGACTTCAGAGTAATAAGGCTATGAGTTAATACTTTACGATGTAGCCACGAGTTCACGAGTAAACGAAATCATCGGGTTAGATTGAAGTTCTTCATTTGTTTGGTCACGACACGATTAATAAAGTCGATGGTAAAATCCCCAACCTGGCATTTTGGTTTCTTGAGTGGCTGGCCGAAGCTCCGTCGTAAAGCCACTCTAACTCGAGCCAGTAACTCACTAATTCCGAAGGGGTTTGGAGGTAATCATCAGCACCTGCATCCAATGCTGGCCACTTTTGTGATTCTCTTCACGAGCGGATAAAACATAATCGGAATACTACTCCACTGGGCCCGGTAGATCACGAATTAATCAAGGCCATATCCCAATCGGGTAGAAAGGTCTAAAAATTAACAAATTAGGTTGTCGCGTACCGGATTCAAGAGGCCGTTGGTAATTTCCGCCTCAAATACTTCAGCCTTCACCTTCCAGCGCTAACTGATTTACGAAAAAAGGGCGGATTTCGTGTTCATCGACTTTCACCAAACCAGAAAATTTTTGGATGGCTAGGAATACAATATGTTAATCTTTTATGTTTGTATACTTCGATATCAGGTAGTTGCTTGAAAGGTAAGACAAATGGAAATCGCTCCATTTCCTTTATTACTTATTGCGCCCAAATTTCGCCTTCATGTAACTGAATAATAGCCCAGACAAATGTAGAGCCCATAAAAAAAAGCCAACTCTGGAATTGCGGACTCTTTTGCGACTGAGCCGAGAAAATTATCAAAAATGTTTTTCTTGTCGTTTGCGATCGGCATTCTGGCATCCCATATTTATATGAATTTTTTGCCCTTCAATGTAGGCCTCGAATCTTTTACCAATCGGGCGGGTATCGTCAGACTGTATTTTACGGAATTTTCTAATAGGTGGAGTAGCACCGTTCAATCAAGTTAGCACCACAATAAAGTAGTAAGTCTGCTGGAATATCAATTTCTAAAGGATGGCTGTGTAAGGTGTAATTCTAAGGTTCTAACAGCACTAATGAGTAATTTCTGCAGTGATTCCCACGCTAAATTGGGCTGAATATGCCAGATTGTAAGCGAGCCATATCCAGTAAATTATTCACCAAGCGCGACAGTTGCTAACGTACTGCTGGCATTTGGTTCACTTGTTATGTTAGTGTGATTTTTCCGCAGGACAAATTCAACATTAAGATTTTCGGTTGGACGAATAAAACGGTGAGCGGTTTTGTTTGAGCGGTGTTTTTAGGTCATGAGACAGTGCGGCAACGGAAGTAAGAGTTTCTTAGTTGTTCTCGTTAATATATAAATTTGGGCTGATTCAGATTGTTTGTCACTGCGACGTGCAAAAGCACTCGCAATCAGTCCTGTAAGGTTTTGCAGCATGAGTTGCAGTTCTGGAAATAACTGGCGCATGTTTCTTGGTTCAATGGCAAGAACGGCAAGGGTGTGATCGGCAGTGTGATAGGTTGCAATTGATAGGGACGATTGGTGTGTATCCGACCAGCACGGCGGGTTGCCGCCTTATCAAACCACCATTTAGCAATGGCTTATCAATCAGCTTTCACTGTGGCCTTCACATTTAAGGTGATAATGGTCGTTTTCTCATCGGGGAGCAGTAAGCAGTTTGGCTTGAAATGCATTATTAGGAACATGGTACCCAGTTATTCCCAATATCTCAGTTCGTGATAAGCTTGTCCTAATCTTTGTCATTTCATTAGGTGACGTGTTCGCTTGCTCTCGATTTACCGAGCGATACGAGCTTGGTAGCAGCCATTAACTGCAGTTAAAATTCCCACAACAACCCCACACTTAGCATCACTTAAAACGTGACTAAATATTGGCATAATTCCAGGATAGCAGGGGAGAAATGGGGTTGAACAAAGAAAGGTCAAAACTGCTTCTTTCCACGGGATCCAGAGCGGCAGGGTGTTAAGACAGTTTTTTTTTCTCTTGCGGTTTTCGTGCTTTTGGGCGTCGGCAATAAAATATAATGCGTATTTAACACGACACTAATAGATAGAGTGTCAGAGGTTGGCTTTATCGAGGGCAAATAAAAAGTGCGCGAAAATAAGGTGATAGCAGCAACAACACAATAGCCAGTAAGAGCCCTTCATATCCGACGCCATTGTTCACGAGACCGGCTTCTTTCCTTTCTGGTTCTGTCCCCACTCACTTTTCTTCAAGTGCGACGATTCACTAAATCCAGATCAGGGCCGAGCCTTACCAAGACGATCGGCAAAAAAACCGGGACTGTAAATTGAGCTTAAACCATTGGTTTACTTTATTACGCGCCAATCACTATCCTTCCCTAAATTATGTTCTCGGGCATAACGTAATATCGCTTTTTTTACGAAGGGTCGGATAAAGTTATGCTGGTTTCTGACACCCTCCTAAGTCTGAGCAAGACGCAACGCGTTTTTAAGATAGCTCTACTGGGTGTCAGGTAGCTGATGAAGTGGGGAGTTCAACATAAAAAGATGCCAGACATACCGAATTTGCAGCAAGTAGTGCGGCAGTACGGACTAATTTTTCATTTCGGTCTTATGCGCCAATGCATAGCAAGAGCCCATCGCGAGGGGGCCATACGGGGGCTTGGCCTTTACCATCACGAATTCAGCATCTGGTCATCAACCCGGTCAGCAGTACGCCGAAAGAGCCAGCTCAGCAGGGCAATTAAGTTTCCTTTGCGGAAACAAAAAAGATGCCTCAAATAGCGCGTTCGGTGCACCGGTATCTACACTTTGCCTTCTTTAAGGCGTTGGTCGTAGGTCGTCCGGAGGAAGATCAACTAATACCACCTCATCAGACGGCATCAAAAATTGATCTGGAAATGTTTCACGTACGCGAATTCCTGTAATACTTCCCCTGATTCATTCAGGCTTTCAAGTGTTGGAACGTTGATGGTTGTCAGTAAGATCAATTCGCATCAAGGAGTTCTTCGAATCTTGCCAACGTTTAGGGTGGCGGCGCCACATGGGGTATAACTGCTAATTCATCCATTAACATTATGGCTGGATACTAGCATTGCTGCGTCAATATCGAAACATTTAGGGGCGACCGTGATGAGTATGCGCCTAGTGGCACAGAGAAAGGCCGTCAAGTAGGCGCGGCCGTTTCTTCTCTTTCATGGGTTTCTACTACGCCAATCAGCACATTCTAGCCCTTGAGCTATGAGTCTCTGGTTTTGCAGCATGGCATACGTTTTTACAACACCAAGCAACAGGACACCGAAAAAAAAAATCTTTAATTTGCCCGCCCAATTCATTGGCTTGGAACCAAGAGTTCATCAGGGTAGGGCGAATGGTCTTGATGTCCATCAACAGCCCCTAGTGAGTTTGACTGTTTATTTGTTGTGTGGTTTGGTCATAAGTGATAAGTTCAGTTTTAGCACGATTAATGACGGGTTCACTAAAAAAGGGAAACAATGATGTCAGTATGCGTTCTACAATGATTTTAAATGTATCTAATGGAATTGCCTGCTTTTTGCACACGTGGGCTTGGTTAACGCTGAATCATAGAAATATTGGGGTCTAAGCCACTGAGCCGAAGACGTGAGTGAAATCTACTGTGATGCATTACCTGAATCGGGGTTCTCTGGCGCGCAGTTGTTCGCTACGCTCTGCCATCGTTTGTTGTAATAATGGGTTACTGACAGCCCAAATACTTCACCAGAAAGGAAGATTTAGGGGATATTCGCAGTTGCTGAGGGGCGACAGGAAAATAGCGAATATTACCCCATTTTGCCCGAATAAGGCAGAACCAACAATGCGCTCATATTGTGTGAGTAAAGAACCGTGAGCTGCCAGGGAAAAAAAATATTAGCGAGGCCAGTACCATAATGGGAAAGCAAATACCTGTAAATGGGAGTATAAATAACAGATCATCGACGAACGGATTCATAGTCATAATCAATTCCTTATCTTCCAAGAGGACAATAAAGCAGTCAATCAGTTTGATCCAAACAAATGGACAATTACCCGCCAAAGCCATATATGCTTTTAAATTACGTTGCAATAATGATGATATGAGGTATGGCCGATAATGAACCCTTTAATGGCGAGGGGAAGCAAGAAGATAAAATCAATGCGTAAAGATAACCGCAGAGAGGATGCGGATGCAGGTGAGTGTAATTGATAATATTTAAAACGCATTTAGCTGTGGCAAGTCACGTAAAAAGCGGGCAGGGAAATGGCAAAATTTTAATCAAAATCATTAGAAATACGGAAGGTGGTTAATGGCCACGGTCAATTAGCATTTGTTAACCAATATGCAAAACTTCAATCCGGTTGGTTGGGTTGGAGTCTCAATTCCACCATTGGTTACCCGGCTTCTTTGGCGGTTGGGGTACCGAGTTCATTGCGATCTGCGACATCCGCTTGCGCGATGCTGGCGCACGTTGGGCCGTCACCGGTAATAGCAACCTAAGCGACCCAGATTGATATTGGCCGGATCAACGCCAGTTTGGCTTCTGGGGTCCTTCATGCAAGAAAATCATCGACGCCTGCTTCGGCTTGCAATTGCGGCTGCTGTTTAAAGCGTTTATCTCCGGGCTCATTCACCGTTTTGATGCCATACTACGCATTGGACGCGAAGCGTTCTTTCATGCCCCTTTGACGTATCTTTTAATGCTCGACACTAAAAACCGTTTTATTATCACCACCACCAGGAGGCGTTCCGCCTAAATGGGCCACTTTTTCGACCAGTTGAATCGCTTCGACAGGAAAATTTACTGGGATTGGCTTCGATCTAAACGCGGATGCATCCGCAGAGCCCTTGGCGATCAGTTCGCTCGCCAATATTGACACCATCATACGTGTCATTGCGGGGAGCAAGGAACAAAAGTTGAATTCAGGGCATGAATCTCTCTTTCACGTAAAATTAAATTTTTTTTTGCCAAGGACCACAATACTGCGTCCTTCTGGGGTTTCATCGTAAAGACGATAGTTGTTGCGGGCATCCGACAGTTGTGCTCTGTAAACATGTTAGCGGTAAAAATTCAGATGCTTGGCGGTTTCCCAGTGTAATGGTCCCAGTTTATCAAGTAATAGAACGTCGACATCACCTGCTGCCTCTACAGCACGGCCGTGGTGGCAATTACATTTTGCTCCTAGCAGGCGGCTCATCCCTGCACACAATAGATGCAAGTAAGCCCGATTGTTGTTGAAATTAAGCACACTAATAAAACGCTATTAACACTAAATAGAAACGGCACTGCCTGAGCCTGCGATGCTTATGCGGCAAAAAACGGTGAATGAAGAAGGGTACAAGGTGGCAACAAAAACTAACACAAAGAAATAGT
>JAGSMZ010000094.1:0-20454 GCA_029286645.1 Papilio protenor | reverse complement strand
TGTATATTTAATTATTGAATACGGTAGAAATGCTTCTTGTAATGGAAAAAACAAAACAACAGACGGATTCCTAGGAACATATACCGACCGCAAGCCATAGATTACATAAAATTTTTAGGGTATTTTACGCCTTTTTTACTATTGACATAATAAAATATCACAGAGAGAAAGGAAATTATTGAAAAAAAACAGTACCAATAATTTGTCTTGTTAAGCGACATTTGGTTTTAAATACAAATTACTTTTCTATAAACAAAGTAAAATTAAATTGTAAACGGGACGGTTATTGTTTTTTCCAAAATAAAAATGGTTAAAAATAATATTAACATCTTTTTTTTACAATATGAAATTTGTCTTTGCATTTGTTTACTTTCTAATCAATATCGTTAAAATGAATTAGATTATTGGTTATTGTTTCTATACAGAGTTAATTGTAGGTTTTATAGAAACTATGTAGCGTATGACGTACTGTAATGATACCTCCTTTTCTTGGAGGAATCGGGTAACGAATCTAAAAAAGCATCGGCAGTTTCGAGCTGCATCTTGATGCCCTGAGCCGTCGCTGTAGCGACGACTTTAAATTTATTGGATAAGGCCGATTGGATCATCGGCCATTTGTCGCGCGCTTGGATGTATATTGGGGGTGGGCGTTTGTCATGCGGCGCGCGGGCCGCTTCCGAACGTTGGGGTGCGGGGGGCGGGTGTGGGAGCGGCCGACTTAGGCTGAGGGGGCGGGTGCCCGACATGGGGCTGTTGGTATGGCCATAAGGCCGGGATGGGAAACCGACGAGGGCTGGGATGGCCCGGCTTGGATAGGGGGGATAGGTTTGTGTGCCTTTGGGGCACAGGATGAGGAGTTTGAGGTCCCGTGGGGAAGAGCGCTTCTGCGCTTTTTCTTATATTTTCGACGGTTGTGAAACCGTCGTTAGATGATGAGGGCGACGCGGCGTTAGATTCCATATCGGAATCTTCCAATGACGAGTGGGCTTCGGAGCCCGACGTGGACATTACAGATGCCCGAGACGTGGGACGCGGAGCTCCTTGAAGCTCTCTCAAGACTGCTAAGAATGCCTCGGGAAAATCTCTCTTGAGAGTCTCCAATACGGCTTAAGGGCGTCGGCCATCTTGTCGATTATTAAACGTCATAATGCTATCACTCCTTAAGGAGGTCCAGGTGGATCGCCGGGTGTGTGTCCCTAGCTCCCTCCCTGCTGGTTAAGCAGGGAGGATGTGTGCCTACTACGTGTAGCCCGAGTGCGGTCCGAGTGGCCGATCTTATTTGTGCATCTCGGGTGTGTGCTTATGTCTAAACTACAGCTACCCGTGGGCTCTAAACGGCCATCGGGACTTCAACGTTGGGGCTAGGCACTACCCAAAGGCCAGTGTGGAGTCCCTCCGAATTACGCGGTTCCCTGAAGGGGAAAACGCGGGGCGAACGGGGCTGCCCGACTAGCTTCGTTGTCACCGTTAGGTATCCGCTAGTCTTTCAATGCGTTTGCTAAAGTCTTGTTCCGCGCAGGTGAAACTGACCTGCACTTTTACAACACTTTGCACGCTGTCTCCGAAGTCGGAAACAATAGACGTTAGTCCCCGCACTACCAAAACCAGAAATGCCTGCCAGGTGTCAGTGCACTAAATTGTTCCTGAAGGAACATGACGTAAGACGACGTTATTACCATAACTAGGATTATCGCTTGCCAGACGGCGGTGTAATAAAATTACGCCGACACAGGGGCTCGCTAACAATGGACGGCGGCGCGTTTTTTATTGGCACGCCACTGCGCAGCCGGGTTGCTCGACGTATTGTCGGGCGGGGCGACAGATGTTTGGTGAGTGGACACGTCCGTTCACCTCAGCCGTCCTGTAGCGGAGTCAGCTTCCAAATTCTTCTGCAAATTGCCATATATATAACAATTTTGCGTTTGAAGAGGTAGGTAGCATGGCGTGAAATTTATTACGATTGTTATTTTCATATTTTTACCCTATTTAATTAATTTTGTTTATCACTTTGTTAACAGAGCTATTTATTTTTCTACTTCTTTATCACACAATAAACTTCAACTTTTATCAATTTATCACTTCTCAATTGCAAACTGTTCAAATACACATTAAACCCTTACCACCTACTATGGCAATTTTGCTTCCTTGATGTTGGCGGCAATTTTTGCTTCCTTGATGTTGGCAGCAACTTATGTTCTCTTTCCCACATTAGGGTTTTATCCAAAAATATTTACCCCCTAAGCTTTTATAGCGTGTGAAAATATGTAGCCTAAAGCGTGACGTAAGTGTACGGCTTTTTATTTAAAAAAAGTATTATTCAAAAATATGCTGTAATTGCTCAGATCTTCGGCAACAAAGTGTGTGTTTCGCTTTATTATAATAGTATAGATAGTATAGATAGATAGATATAATAGAGATATAGCTATATGATACACACAATACAAATCAATATAAAAATATATACTATATAGTATAGAGTATAGAAGTAGATGGGGTAATTCTTCAGATTATTTTTTATTGTTATTAACTTGAAATCTAGAAACAGACAACATCTATTTTGTACCTTGCACTTCCTATTTACAATCATTACGTTTATCTAGGAGAATTAAATGTTTTTTTTGTCATTACAAGAGGGAGTTAAATATTACGTTCTGTTCTAAATGTTTGCTTTTTCCTTAAGTAAGTACAGAAAAACAATATCCAAACTAAATAAATAGTTTTACAGCACAAAAACTGAATAAAACATTTACTTAAAAAGCTATTTCTCTACTACATTTTAATACACTACAAACGTTTACGTTTAAATCACTAAGCAACAGAGTACTCTGAATTTCAATAATTTACCCCTTTTACTTGAAGAAGTACCGGTGCTATAGTGTATTATTCTTATACAGTCTTGTAAAATTACGCATGTATTAACAAACTTTGAGGTTACGTTGTTACATATTGTCATTTACGTTTTTAGCAGAATCCGCGATTTGTACGTTGTTTACTAACTCATGAGACTCGTTATCCACCTGCAATACAATATAAATGATTAACTAAACTAAAGTTTTTTTTGTAATATTGCAATAGAAAAATAACTAAACCTAAAGTTTTTTTTGTAATATTGCAATAGAAAATTTTACATACACAGTTACGTCTTGCAAAAATTTGTAAACATACAAACAAATAAAAAAGAATGTATTATTCAGCAATAAACCTTGAATGTACAATAATAAAACACTTACCACCATGTGACGTCGGAACGATTTCATCAGGTAATATCGGTAATTTGACATTTTGTTGTAGGCGCGGTACTCAGGTATTTCACTCTCAATATCACAATCCGTATTTCCACGGAATAATTATAGATCGTAACGATATGTTTCGATTAAGATATTGAATTGATGTCTACATTGTATTGACGTCCACCAAGATGTGATCGCGTGCGCACTCCGTCGCGACTCAAATCGAACTGATTCACGAACTCAAGAATGACAAAATGGCCGCCCCACCAGTGCTCGGTGTTGCCATGGGCATAGAGTAAGCCTACATATTTAACATTGCATTTCAATTCGACAACTTACAAATTCTTCTGCAAAAATTCCATAGATTATAAAAATTCTGCGTTTGAACTGTGGTAGCATTGCGTGAAACGATTACGGTTTTACTTTTTTTTTTACTGCAAAAAAATCCATAGATTATAAAAATTCTGCGTTTGAACTGTGGTAGCATTGCGTGAAACGATTACGGTTTTACTTTTTTTTTTACTCTTTTTAATTAAATTGTGTCATATCACAGCACGGGGTTAATTCAATTTTATTTTTTTGTTTACATTTATCAAATTTTCAATTGCAAATTTCAAAATACCAATTACCTTACTATGGCAATCTTGCTTCTTGTTGTTGTCTCTTTCCCACATTAGGGTTTTTATTAAAATATTTACCCCCTAAGTTAATGGCATGAAAATATATAGCCTAAGCCTGACGAAGGAGGGCTTTTTATTAAAAAAAGAGTTATTCAAAAAAGCGTAATTGCTGAGATCTTAGGCAACAAAGAAGTGTGTGTTTACGCTTTATTATAATAGTATAGATAGTATAGATATAGGATATTGTACTATATTAACAGAGAGTCGATAATGGTCGAATACTGACGAAGCGATTCATTCGTTTCAGTATTCTGCCGTTAATTTGGAATAGGTTAGGTCTTTGTGACATAAGAATTTGAAAACGACATTCCTCTTTTATTTACTGTACCGAATTAAATCTGACAGTGCTTTTAAATCTTAAACATAAGAATTATAATTTAGAGTCAACGACTTAATTTATGTACGTGAATTAAAATATAAACGTAGATTTCAACTGTCAAAATAATCAAATCAAATTACGTTCCATCTCTTTTTCCCCCGTAAGAAAGATAGAGACAACGTTATTTATACTAGTGGTTCTGTAGTAATAATCTAGTCTTTGACAAAATGTAATGTAGATCGATAAAATTGTGGCAAGAATAAGGTCGAATGGTTAAAAATGATACAGAAATATAAAAGATAATGCAATATGCCGGGAAAAGGAAAAGAGCGATGTCGCACAAGAAACTTTCATATCGCGTGAAATAAAGTTGCTGTGAATTACGACAACGGAATACACACGGCTACAGCGAATGAATTGAATCGTATTTATTTTTGTTATAATAAATATACGTAGTGGATTTTTTTAAAAATGATACAGAAATATAAAGATAATGCAATATGCCGGGAAAAGGAAAAGAGCGATGTCGCACAAGAAAACTTTCATATCGCGTGAAATAAAGTTGCTGTGAATTACGACAACGGAATACACACGGCTACAGCGAATGAATTGAATCGTATTTATTTTTGTTATAATAAATATACGTAGTGGATTTTTTTAAAAAGGATAACAGGGCGTATTAGTTATTTATATAAATAAGTAAAAAAGAAAATTGTATCAAGTTTTTCTTTCTATGTGCATCATGAAGCACTTTATTTACTCGGTTATTTTTTTAAATTTTCATCTATATCTATACTTCTATACTAATATTATAAAGAGGAAAACTTTGTATTTTTGTATTTTTGTATTTTTGTATTTTTGTATTTTTGTATTTTTGTATTTTTGTATTTTTGTATTTTTGTATTTTTGTATGTATCGGAATATCTCAAAAACTATTTGTCCGAAATCGAAAATTCTTGCACCATTAAAAAGCTATATATCAATGCTTTTTTTAAATTTTCATCTATATCTATACTTCTATACTAATATTATAAAGAGGAAAACTTTGTATTTTTGTATTTTTGTATTTTTGTATTTTTGTATTTTTGTATTTTTGTATTTTTGTATTTTTGTATTTTTGTATTTTTGTATTTTTGTATTTTTGTATTTTTGTATTTTTGTATTTTTGTATTTTTGTATTTTTGTATTTTTGTATTTTTGTATTTTTGTATTTTTGTATGTATCGGAATATCTCAAAAACTATTTGTCCGAAATCGAAAATTCTTGCACCATTAAAAAGCTATATATCAATGCTTTTTTTAAATTTTCATCTATATCTATACTTCTATACTAATATTATAAAGAGGAAAACTTTGTATTTTTGTATTTTTGTATTTTTGTATGTATTGAAATAACTCAAAAACTACTGGGCCGATTTTAAAAATTCTTTCACCATCAGAAAGGTAATTTATCTGCGAGTAACATAGGCTATATTTTATTATTACTAATGTTCAGGAACTATTAATAAAACTGCGTGTTTCTTGACGACCCCCCGGCGTTAAAAATTCACTAAACTTTATTAACTAACCAAAAAAAACTTTTCTTTCTCGGCTTATGCTGCCTAAACCGTTAGAGGTATATAAAAATGATGTATGAAAGAATTGTAGATCTTAAAAAGTTCTACAGAAAAGTGCGCGATAGCATATATCTATCTTAACGGTTTTCTTACAATAACCACTTTTTTGTTTATACAAAATGACTTAAAACCTACTTATTTCATGCGTTCTTTTATTGGTTTTTCAAATATTAATCCTTCCCATAAATGCGTTTGTTATCAGGAGAATTTAATGTAGAATAAAATTGTCCTTTACAGTAATTAAATTGGACTAATAGTTTAGAAGATATCGCGAACTCAAACGTCAAACTTCAAACGTCAAACTTCAAACGTCAAACGTCACACATCACACATGTCACATGTCACATGTCACATGTCCACATGTCACATGTCACATCACACATCACACATGTCACATCACACATCAAACGTCAAACTTCAAACGTCAAACTTCAAACGTCAAACGTCACACATCACACATGTCACATGTCCACATGTCACATGTCACATGTCACATGTCACATGTCACATGTCACATGTCACATGTCACATGTCCACATGTCACATGTCACATCACATCACAATCACATCACATCAACATCACATCACATGTCACATGTCACATGTCCACATGTCACATGTCACATGTCACATGTCACATGTCACATCACACATCACACATCAAACGTCAAACTTCAAACGTCAAACGTCCAAACGTCAAACGTCACACATCACACATCAAACGTCAAACTTCAAACGTCAAACGTCAAACTTCAAACGTCAAACTTCAAACGTCAAACGTCAAACTTCAAACGTCAAACTTCAAACGTCAAACGTCACACATCACACATGTCACATGTCACATGTCACATGTCCACATGTCACATGTCACATGTCACATGTCACATGTCACATCACACATCAAACGTCAAACGTCCAAACGTCAAACGTCCAAACGTCAAACGTCAAACTTCAAACGTCAAACTTCAAACGTCAAACGTCAAAAGTCAAACGTCAAACTTCAAACGTCAAACGTCACACATCACACATGTCACATCACACATGTCACATGTCACATCACACATCAAACGTCAAACTTCAAACGTCAAACTTCAAACGTCAAACTTCAAACGTCAAACGTCAAACTTCAAACGTCAAACGTCCAAACGTCAAACGTCAAACTTCAAACGTCAAACTTCAAACGTCAAACGTCAACGTCAAACGTCAAACTTCAAACGTCAAACTTCAAACGTCAAACGTCCAAACGTCAAACGTCACACATCACACATGTCACATGTCACATGTCACATGTCACATGTCACATCACACATCAAACGTCAAAAGTCAACGTCAAACGTCAAGCGTCACACATCACACATCAAACGTCAAACGTCAAACGTCACACATCACACATGTCACATGTCACATCACACATCAAACGTCAAACTTCAAACGTCAAACTTCAAACGTCAAACGTCAAGCGTCACACATCACACATGTCACATGTCACATGTCACATCACATCACATCACATGTCACATGTCACATGTCACATGTCACATGTCACATCACATCACATGTCACATGTCCACATGTCACATGTCACATGTCCACATGTCACATGTCACATCACACATCAAACGTCAAACCTCAAACCTCAAAAGTCAAACGTCAAACGTCAAAAGTCAAACGTCAAACTTCAAACGTCAAACGTCACACATCACACATGTCACATCACATCACATCACATGTCACATGTCACATGTCACATGTCACACGTCACACATCACACATCAAACGTCAAACGTCAAACGTCAAAAGTCAAACGTCAAAAGTCAAACGTCAAACGTCAAACGTCAAACTTCAAACGTCAAACTTCAAACGTCAAACGTCCAAACGTCAAACGTCAAAAGTCAACGTCAAACGTCAAACGTCACACATCACACGTCACACTCACACATCACACCTCACACATCACACATCACACCTCACACATCACACATGTCACATCACACATCAAACGTCAAACGTCCAAACGTCAAACGTCAACGTCAAACGTCCAAACGTCAAACGTCAAACTTCAAACGTCAAACTTCAAACGTCAAACTTCAAACGTCAAACGTCAAACGTCAAACTTCAAACGTCAAACTTCAAACGTCAAACTTCAAACGTCAAAAGTCAAACGTCAAACGTCACACATCACAATCACATCACATCACTCACATCACATCACATCACACATCACATCACATGTCACACATCAACATCACATCACATGTCACACATCACATCACATCACACATCACACTCACACATCACAATCACATCACATCACATCAACATCACATCACATCACAATCACATCACATCACATCACATCACATCACATCACATCACATCACTCACATCACATCACATCACATCACATCACATCACAATCACATCACATCACATCACATCACATGTCACATCACATCATATCACATGTCACATCACATCACATGTCACATCACATCACATTCACATCACATCATATCACATGTCACATGTCACATCACACGTCACACTCACACATCACACATTCACACATCACACGTCACACGTCAAACGTCAAACGTCACACATCACACATCCACACATCACACGTCACAACGTCACACGTCCACATCACACATCACACATCAACGTCAAACTCAAACCTCAAACCTCAAAAGTCAACGTCAACGTCAAACGTCAACGTCAAACTCAAACGTCAAACGTCACACGTCAACGTCAAACGTCAAAAGTCAAACGTCAACGTCAAACGTCCAACGTCAACGTCAACGTCACACATCACCATCACACATCACATCACACATCCACATCACACATCACACATCACACATCACACATCAAACGTCAACGTCAAACGTCCAAACGTCAAAAGTCAAACGTCAAACGTCAAACGTCAAACGTCAAACGTCAAACGTCACACATCACACATCACACATCACACGTCACACGTCACACGTCACACATCACACATCACACATCACACATCAAACGTCAAACGTCAAACCTCAAACCTCAAAAGTCAAACGTCAAACGTCAAACGTCAAACGTCAAACGTCAAACGTCAAACGTCAAACGTCAAACGTCAAAAGTCAAACGTCAAACGTCAAACGTCACACATCACACATCACACATCACACGTCACACGTCACACGTCACACATCACACGTCACACGTCAAACGTCCAACGTCAAACCTCAACCTCAAAAGTCAACGTCAAACGTCAAACGTCAAACGTCAAACGTCAAACGTCACACATGTCACATCACACGTCACATGTCACACATCACACGTCACACATCACACATCACACATGTCACATGTCACATGTCACATGTCACATCACACATCACACATCACACATCACACATCACACATGTCACATGTCACATGTCACATGTCACATGTCACATGTCACACGTCACACGTCACACATCACACATCACACATCACACATCACACATCACACATCACACATCACATCACAATCACACATCACATCACACATCACACCATCACACATGTCACATGGCACATGTCACATGTCACATGTCACACGTCACACGTCAAACGTCACACGTCAAACGTCACACGTCACACATCACACATTCACACATCACACGTCACACGTCAAACGTCCAAACGTCAAACGTCCAAACGTCAAACGTTCAAACGTCAAACGTCAAACCTCAAACCTCAAAAGTCAAACGTCAAACGTCAAACGTCAAACGTCAAACGTCAAAAGTCAAACGTCAAACGTCAAACGTCAAACGTCACACATCACACATCAACGTCAAACGTCACACGTCACATGTCACACATCACACGTCACACATCACACATCAACGTCAAACGTCCAAACGTCAAACGTTCAAACGTCAAACGTCAAACGTCAAACGTCACACGTCACACGTCAAACGTCAAACGTCAAACGTCAAACGTCAAACGTCAAACGTCAAACGTCGCACATCACACATCACACATCACACATCACACATCACACATCACACATCACACATCACACATCACACATCAAACATCACACATCACACATCACACACATCACACATCACACATCACACATCACACATCACACTCACACATCACCCATCACACATCACATCACACATCAACACATCACACATCCACATCACACATCCACATCACACATCAAACGTCAAACGTTCAAACGTCAAACTTCAAACGTCAAAAGTCAACGTCAAACCTCAAACGTCAAACGGTCAAACGTCAAACGTCACACGTCACACATCACACAATCACACATCACACTTCACACATCACACAGCACACATCACACACATCACACATCAACGTCAAACGTCACACATCAACATCACACATCAAACGTCAACGTCAACGTCAAACGTCAAACGTCAAACGTCAACCGTCAAAACGTCAAAAGTCAAACGTCAACTTCAAACGTCAAACGTCAAACGTCACACATCACACATCACACACATCACACTCACACGTCACACTCACACGTCACACATCACACATCACACATCAAACGTCAAACGTCAAACCTCAAACGTCAAACGTTCAAACGTCAAACGTCAACGTCAACGTCAAACCTCAAAAGTCAAACGTCAAACGTCACACGTCACACTTCACACATCACACCTCACACATCACACGTCACACTTCACACATCACACTCACACGTCACACATCACACATCACACATCACACTCACACATCACACATGTCATATGTCACATGTCACATGTCACATGTCACACATCACCATCACACATCACACATGTCACATGCACATGTCACATGTCCACATGTCACATGTCACACATCACACACATCACACATCACCACATCACACATCAACACATCACACATCACATGTCACATGTCACATCACATCACACATCAACATCACACATGTCACATATCACACATCACACACATCACACACACACATCACACATCACACACTCACACATCACACATCACACGTCACACAATCACACATCACACAATCACACATCCACACATCACACTCACACATCACACATCACACATCACATGTCACATGTCCCATGTCACATGTCACACATCACACACTCACACATGTCACATGTCCACATGTCACACATCACATGTCACATGGCACATGTCACATGTCACATGTCCCATGTCACATGTCCACATGTCACATGTCACATGTCACAATGTCACATGTCATATGTCACATGTCACACGTCACACGTCAACGTCAACGTCACACATCACATCACACATCCACATCACACATCACACATCAAACGTCAAACGTCAAACCTCAAACCTCAAACCTCAAAAGTCAAACGTCAAACGTCAAAAGTCAACGTCCAAACGTCAAACGTCAAAAGTCAAACGTCAAACGTCAAACGTCACACATCACCATCACACATCAACACATCACACGTCACACGTCACCATCACACATCACACTCACACATCACACATCACATCACACATCAACGTCAAACGTTCAAACGTCAAACGTCAAACGTCACACGTCAAACGTCAAACGTCACACGTCACACAATCACACATCCACATCACACGTCACACTCACACGTCACACGTCACACGTCACACATCACACATCACACATCACACATCACACGTCAAACGTCAAACCTCAAAAGTCAAACGTCAAACGTCAAACGTCAAACGTCAAACGTCAAACGTCAAACGTCAAAAGTCAACGTCAACGTCAACGTCACACATCACACACTCACACATCACACATCCACATCACACGTCACATGTCACATCACACGTCACATGTCACACGTCACACATCACACGTCACACGTCAAACGTCAAAAGTCAAACGTCAAACCTCAAACCTCAAAAGTCAAACGTCAACGTCAACGTCAAACGTCAAACGTCAAACGTCAACGTCAAAAGTCAACGTCAAACGTCAAACTTCAAACGTCAAACGTCAAGCGTCACACATCACACACACATCACACACATCACACGTCACACATCACACATCACACACATCACACATGTCACATCACACATGTCACATCACACGTCACATGTCACACATCACACGTCACACATCACACATCACACATGTCACATGTCACATGTCACATGTCACATGTCACACATCACACATCACACATCACACATCACACATCACACATCACACATCACACATGTCACATGTCACATCACACATGTCACATGTCACATCACACATGTCACATCACATGTCACATGTCACATGTCACATGTCACATGTCACATATCACACGTCACACATCACACATCACACATCACACATCACACATCACACATCACACATCACACATCACACATCACACATCACACATCACACATCACACATCACACATTACACATGTCACATTACACATGTCACATGTCACATGTCACATGTCACATGTCACATGGCACATGGCACATGTCACATGTCACATGTCACACGTCACACGTCACACGTCACACATCACACATCACACATCACACATCACACATCACATATCAAACGTCAAACGTCAAACGTCAAACGTCAACGTCAAACGTTCAAACGTCAAACGGTCAAACGTCAAACGTCAAGCGTCAAACGTCAACGTCAAACGTCCAAACGTCAAACGTCAAGCGTCACACATCACACACACACATCACACATCAACACATCACACACATCACACATGTCACATCACACATCACACGTCACATGTCACATCACACATCAAACGTCAAACGTCAAACGTCAAACGTCAAACGTCAAAAGTCAAACGTCAAACGTCAAACGTCAAACGTCAAGCGTCACACATCACACATCACACGTCACACATCACACGTCACACATCACACATCACACATCACACATCACACTCACACATGTCACATGTCACATCACACATCACACATCACACATTCACACATCACACTCACACGTCACACATGTCACATGTATTATAAATGTGAACGTTTAGATGGATGGATGGATAGATAAATGTTTGTTAGAGTTTTGTAACCTAAACGGCTGAACGGATTTCGATGAAATTTGGTACAGATGTAGAGGATAGACTGGAAGAACACATAGGCTTCTCGCTTTTGTTTTTTTTTAATTCCACGCGGACGGAGTCGCGAGCAACAGCTAGTAATTAATAATTAAAGAACGTAGAAAAAAACCTTTATGCATATTCATATAGGTCAAGTCGGGCTTAGTGAATGCTTTTACATTAGTATAACATTTAGACGACAGTTTCGTCCCTCTGTAACTCTAGCAATTAAAACTTAGTGCTGAACAAAACATAGAACGACCAATCAACTTAGCAGGAACACATACAGGCGAAACTTTTTTGATAAGCTAGAATTGTAATGCATTCACTCATTCGCTCTTTCACTCACACATTCGTTCACTACTCATTCCTTATTCACACAATCTCTAATTCAGTAGCACTAAAAATAACACTCGCAGCCCGCGAACTAAAAAGCAAATATACGTTAAGTAGTTTTAAAATCAATTAGGCTTAGTTATATTAGTACTTTAGTTTTAATGGATTTTATATATAAAAGATACTATTCAGAGCATAATGTTTTTCGTGCAATTGTATAGAAAACAAATACGCATTATTTCCGGACAATAGAGCATTTAAATTCATAAAATATCCATAATATAAACACGAAATGAAAAATTGTATGTGAACCTAATATAAATTACCCACCCTGAATACTTTATGGCAAATTACCTCATTTTTATAACAAACTGTCCGTGGGAAAGAAAAATATTTCGTCCACAAATTTCCTTCGCAAATGGCTTTATTTGAGTTTACCTGTAAAAAACTTTACCTTGAGGTTCCCTTTGACTATAAGTAATATGATAAATTAGATATGGTTATAATTTTCTATTAACTTTATTTTCCACTTTGGGATCGGTAAATTATAATATACTAGCTTACTATAATAATATTAAATACTAGCTGTTCCCTTGCGACTTCATCCCCATGAAATTATAAAAATTTCATTTTATTGTTTACATTTGTCAAATTATCAATTGCAAATGTCAAAATGATTGACCTTATGTCAAACCATGGCAACCTTGTTTCCTTGATGTTGGCAGCAACTTATGGTCTCTTTCCCACATTATGTTTTTTTTATCCAAAATATTTACCTCTAAGTTTAATGACGTGAATATATATAGCCTAAAGCATGACGAAATGTAGGGCTTTTTATAAAAAAAAGAGTTATTCAAAAATATGCTGTAATTGCTGACATCTTAGGCAACAAAGAAGTGTGTGTTTACGCTTTATTATATTAGTATAGATAGATATATAGAAGTATAGATACTAGCTTTTGCCAGCGACTCCGTTCTGTCAGAATTCAAAAATACAGTAACTTAAGAGTTATTCCTTTGTTCTATATCTGTGCCATTTTTTTTTTTTCGAAATCCATAGATCCGATAGAGATACTTTGTAACAAACATTCATCCATCATAAACTTTCGCTACAATATTAGTATGATTACTCAAATACTCCTTTCTATGTTGAATTCTTGAGCATTCCAGAATCTTTAGTACCTGTCAGATATCTTATAACTACCTAAAAGTCTCTGCCAATTGTTTTTCAGCACCTAATTAAGTTTAACAATTTATTAATTGGATTGGGCCGGTTTCCCAGCTGCTTTTAACCAATTCATTACTATTTTTGGTTCGATAACTTCTTGAATGCGTTTCCGAATAATAAGGGTAGCGCATATCATCTTTCTACCACATCTTCACTTTCAGTAGGTGGGATCGTGGTCAAGCGCTAGCTAACAAAACTTAAAAAAAAATTACGAAATTTTAGTTTCACTCCGTTGAAACTAGTTTCAACCTAGCATCAGCAACCAGCGTAACACATAAGTCTTAATTTATTTGTTAAGAATTGGTTTTTAGTTTTGAAAATATACAATTTTTAA
The DNA here is from genome assembly GCA_029286645.1 of Papilio protenor. Lineage (NCBI taxonomy): Eukaryota > Metazoa > Arthropoda > Insecta > Lepidoptera > Papilionidae > Papilio > Papilio protenor. The sequence goes on along the minus strand of JAGSMZ010000094.1, from coordinate 5,616 downwards.
ATGTCGAGTATGACGTAGTGAATCACTTCAGATTTTGTTTGAGCGAGCACGAAGCCTCACGAACTATAAAGTACTCGATGGATATTCGTTCGAATGGAAAATGATAAAAAGTGCTGTCATAAAAGGAAGCGAAGTATCGACAAAAGTTACCATTTGAAATTCTCTTTTATTTGTTAATTCAATTTCCATACCAGTTTAAGATACTTAAAAGATAATCAATTTTTGCTTAGATTTCATGTTGATTTCATACTTTAATTTTTAATAGATATATGTAACTAACATTGAGTAAGGTATTCTTAGCGACAACCAAAATTTAAATGTTATTTTAATGTTTTCATTAGCATAACAATAATATCTGTATCTGATATTACAATAACAGGAAAAAACTACAAATGTACAAGTATGCATTATCACCTTAACAGGACGCCCACCTTTGACTACATTATCTCACAATTGTTTAGTCGCGATTTGATTGCTAAAAGCTTATATGACGGCTGATAGAGATGTATGGAGAGCAGCACATACTGTGCCGACCCTCCATAAGGGATAAGGGCAAGTTGATGATGATGAAGCTTATATGGAGGCGCACACTTACTCGAGTCTTAGTTGTTCAACTAACCAGTTGATGGGCTAGCGAAACAATTGACAATCGCATAGCTGTTGTGCGAGAGTTTAGTCAAAGATGTGCACCTTAAATATTAAAACTCTAACAAAGCATATTAATATATGAAACAGCTTGTATTTAAGTCTATGTCGTATCTGAGCTTATCTGACTTAAGTTAGACTTTGTGAAACATATCTTCAAATTTATCACCCAAGTTTGCAGTCTAAGTTTAACGTCTTATGTGAAAGATAAAGTTCATTTCGAAATTATCCAAACTTCAAATACGATAGCTGGATAGTTTGTGCAGGTAGTCATTTAAAGAAATTGAATATTGAAGTAGATTTAAAAGGCTTTCTATTTCTATAAATTCGCCGAAAAATCGTTTGTATGTCCTACAATAAAATAAATTTAAAATAAGCGACAATCACTATTATTTTGACGACGTACCTTCCTACTTAGCCATCCTAGCTCCGCACACTCTAGGTCCAAACTCCTACGATAATCACCTTCTATAATTCCCTTGTCTACGTTATCCATTCTATATCTACTCTTACTGTCCACTACGCCTACACAACGGTGAAACCCTCTTTTCAACTTTTGCGCCTACGCCTTGCTTAAATCGTTATACTAATTTTCCATTTACAGTTAGACTCTGCTTACATTATCGCTTTATGCTTGAAATGAGCTACAAATAAGCTACGATTTCGCATGCTTGGCAAAAGTGTATTTCGAATACGCTACTAAACTGTGACGACGGTGCTACGTAACAGCTACGAAATAAATATGTCGTAGCACTTTTAACTCTACTTTAAGCGCAATTCTAATTTAAATTAATGCTACGCCTTCTCTACGTCGTAATTTAAATGTCCACTTACATGTTTTTGTTTGTACTTTTTCTGTAAGAAACTTCAGAGTAGAAAGTAACAAAATAATTAAGCTAACATTTATAAAAAATCGAATTCATTGAAATTAATACATTAAATGTATCTTACTACAAGAAATGTATTTTTTATCTAAATCCAATAAATTCTATACAATATTTCATTTTGAGAATAACCTTTTATTACACTTTATTGGCAAGGCCGACGTAACTTGTTGGAAAACATCTCTAATAATGTTACAAAAGTCAAGATATTTCTCTGTCAAATAAAAGTAAATAGCCATATATTGTGAAGATTTTTTATCTAGTTTTCTTGGATATCTCTCTAATTTATTACAGAGCAATTAATTTAGTTCCGTTTTATTTACTTTTATTACAATAATAATTAAAAATTGTATTGATTTAGCGAAGGCTATTAATTTTTTATCATTTATTGTTAATGTCAAAACTTAATTGTTATGGACACCCGCTCGTGGGTTTTATATCCATTCGACTTTTACGTAATTGTTACGTATTATTGAACACATTCGGACATAAGCGACTTTGTAGTAATATTAGACAACAAGCTGTCGCCCGCAACATTGTTTCACGCGGAAGCAAAAAGATATTGATGAGTTCGAGGGAAGGGAGGGCGGAGAAAGGAAGGTGGGGGATAGTAGGTAGTAGAAGTGGTATGGAAGTCCCGGCGGAAATAGGGAGAAGGAGAGGGCAAATTTAGACCATTCGTTATGGTCTTTTAACGCGAGGAATTTAAAAAAAAAGTAGCCTATAATATACCTACCCATTTCAACTTGTCTCCAGTGAAGTCCGTCGAAATCGGCTTAGCCGTTTCGGACATTACCCGGAACAAACGTCGCTTGCGTACAGACAGACAGATAAAAAAAAATTAAATGCGATTTTCGTTATCAGCAACGCAAATATCATCAAATCATCTTCGCGAAATCCGGAATTTTTCTCTTGATATTACAAACAGACAAACCAATTTTATTATATGTATAGATATATAAGACTAAATTACACGTACAATATACTAGCTTTTGCCTGTGAGTTCGTCTGCGGGGAATTCAAGGAAAAAAAACTTAAAAGTAATCTGTGTTCTTCCAGACTATCTGGAACTATATGGTTTTAAAGATATCTTCTAATAAATGTCCATTTAGGCTTTCGCATTTATTAATAAGGCTAATATTTTAATCTGAAAACATCATTCAGCGGTGTAATAAATTGTAAAAGAACTGTGTATTATGATTCATGCGAGTGTTAATCTCGTTTGGCATTTACGTGGGTTGAGGTGTGAAATTTCACGGCCATTACAACGGACACTTCGTACGGGATAATATATTTTCATTATAACTCTGACATATAAAAAAATTTTTATATTTAGGTTAAGCCGGTTGTAATGTTTGGTTTTAATTGCTTTTGCTATCACTTTATAAAACAAGGTAGCTTCCTCGATTAGTTTTAAATGAAGAGTCGAACAGTTCACTTAAAATTGTACATGTGTAGGCAAAATTTTAACTTAACAGTTAACTGACAGTTAAATTTTTGCCGAATTGTTGTTCTAATATTCAGATAAAACTGTCGGAGGTGCTCACACTACTCGATTTTTTGTTGTGCAACTAAACAGTTGAATTGGCTGCGAAACAATCGACAATCGCACAACCGTTGTGTGTTAGTTTAGTCAAAGATGTGCGCCCGCTCCTCATTTAGAACGGCGGGCTTTACGAAACGAATGGGTTCAGATATTCGTAACAGCAACAGATTATCAAAAAAACGTTAATAGATTATCACGTTCACAGTCTGCGTACATGTAACAGGCCGTTATCGGCCTGACGCGGTACTTAAACTGGTGCGGACGAAGAAAACTATGTCCCTCTCGCTAGTGCGAAATGATTCTCTCAGGTGTATACATTAAATAAAATGTATACATTATGTTTCCACAATTATTATAGCAATTTAATCTATGCTAGTGCTGTGGTCAAAAAAGCCTGCCACGCACTGGCGGAAATATCATGGGAGGCGCATTTTGGCCCGCCGCCGCACCAGATGAAGAATTAGGTGCCAATAGCCTAATGGTGTGGGGTACGGACTACCGATCTTGTGGTCGAGGGTTCGAATCCCGCCATTCGACTATTGTCGTGAACCATATCCTAGCACAAGTCTAGAGCTTAGTTGGAATGGTTAAAGGAAATATTAGTAAATTAACGAAAATTCTACTAATATTTTCAAAAACAAAAAAAAACGATGGTTTAAGAATTATGATTTTACTTGCGGCAGTAAACGTGTTAACAAAAATGTTGGTATAAAAGTTCACTGTATCGAACATGGACATACGTTCAATGTGACGATATTGGTCGTTAGGTCCACCGCGGGTGACATGTTGACCACGCATTTTATGAACTTTTCGGATTTTATCTCTTCACATTTATACAGAACAGCGAATCTTTGTTAACTGTTTTGTTTGTAACTAGTTTTTATTTACCTACTCTTAATACAATACGATTGAATGACTAGTTTAAACATTTTCTGGGTTTTTTATTATGAACTATCGGTCTCCTCTCCCGCGATTTCATCAGCGCGGATATCTAAAAAAACTCTATACCATTATCCTTCATGCATTAGGTACCTTTCCGTCAAAATCGATTCAGCCATTTCGGAGATTTTCAGTCCAAAAAAATTCGTGTTTCATAACTTTGATTTAGTTTAACTTTTAAATAGACATAGAGTTTAAAGAGCCTACGGGAAAGTGGTCGTTTTTAATCGTCTTTTGTTTTTTCGCTTCATAATTTAGTTTTGAAATTTAGTTATAATTTTGCATGTCATATACCATATTTATCTATACTAATATTATAAAGAGGAAAACTTTGTATTTTTGTATTTTTGTATTTTTGTATGTATTGAAATAACTCAAAAACTACTGGGTGGGCCTATTTTAAAAATTCTTCACACCATCAAAAGGTATTTATATTGCGAGTAACATAGGCTATATTTTATTATTACTAATGTTTTAGGAACGATTAAAAACAAGGCGTGTTTCTGGACGCCGGCGTAAAAATTCCCTAAACTTTAACTTTTCTCGCTTATGCTGCCTAAACCGTTAGAGGTATATAAAAATGATGTATGAAAGAATTGTAGATCTTAAAAAGTTCTACAGAAAAGTGCGCGATAGCAATATATCTATCTTTAACGGTTTTCTTACAATAACCACTTTTTTGTTTACAAAATGAATTAAAAATCCTACGCTATTTGCAGCGTTCTTTTATTGGTTTCAATATTAATCCTATCCAAATAAATGCGTTTTGTTATCAGGAGAATTTAATGTAGAATAAAATTGTCCTTTACAGTAATTAAATTGGACTAATAGTTTAGAAGATATCGCGAACACAAACAATAAGGGTAATCGAAATCAGCTTACAAGCTACCCTGGCTTAGAAATTTGGAATCTTGCCTCGGTATATTTTCTGTTATTACAGTAGAATTACTACTAATAAAATACTTTAATTGGTACTAGGTTGAAAAAAAGGGCAATGTAAATAGTTTAGATTTGTAATTTCACGCGGGCGAAGTCGCGAGCAACGGCTCGTCGTTAATATACGAGTACTTAGAAGACTAGCCTTACAACACTTAAGCCTACAACCTTACACATGGACATTTAAAAAATTGTCCCCACCCCAAGTGAAGTGTCAACTATGCCTCCTCTATTTATTTAAACTCTTGACCTTAACATAAATGTGTGAAATGGAATTTCTTCAACATAGTTGAAAATAACATATCAATGAGAACATATATCATATCATATGTCACATCACATCACATGTCACATCACATCACATCACATCACATGTCACATCACATCACATCACATCACATCACATCACATCACATCACATCACATCACATCACATCACATCACATCACATCACATCACATCACATCACATCACATCACATGTCACATCACATTCACATGTCACATCACACATGTCACATCACATCACATGTCACATCACACACATCACATCACATGTCACATGTCACATCACATTCACATGTCACATGTCACATCACATTCACATGTCACATGTCACATCACATGTCACATGTCACACATCACATCACATCACATCACATCACAT
>JAGSMZ010000093.1:0-19967 GCA_029286645.1 Papilio protenor | reverse complement strand
TTAACATAAATGTGTGAAATGGAATTTCTTCAACATAGTTGAAAATAACATATCAATGAGAACATATATCATATCATATGTCACATCACATCACCATGTCAAATCACAACATCACATCACATTGCACATCACATCACAATCACATCACATCACAATCACATCACCATCCTCACATCACATCAAATCACAAATCAACATCTATCCAATCACATCACATCACATCACATCAGCATCCATCACATTCACTGCACATCCTATCACATGTCACATCACATCACTGTCACATCACACACATCACTCTATCACATGTCACAGGTCACAGCACATTTCCTCACTCTCATGTCACATCACATCACATGTCACATGTCACATCCCATCACATGTCACAACCACACACCACACATCACATAACACATCACACTAACACGATGTGCTAAACGCAGGTGGTCAGCGCGGCGTAGTAGCGGGCAGCGTTTCTGCTCTGCGCTAGCGACTCGTCGAGTAAAAGCGACGGCCGCCAGGCATCGACCTGATGGTAAGATGGCGAAGCGCGTCATACGCAGCCCTCGGATCGGGCCAGAAACGTTTGAGGTACATTGAAAAGCGGGAAGGCCACGCGCTCGGCGAACATTTCCAGCGTGGTGTTAGCGATACCCTGATTTCGAGGATTTGGATGGCTTAACCCAGGACTTATTCACGTTTGCACGGTCTTCCCTCCATGTTCCCTCCTAAAGTGTCGCTCACGGTTATCGATGTTCGCGCCAAATGGGACGCTGAATGACGCGGCATCATTAAACACGGTGACACGCTGCGCGGGCTGCTCCCTCGCCCTGGTCGTTGAAGAAACAGAATCGTGGGGGAGAGGCCAAGCACCTGAGGTGCTTCAGCAGCGCCGCGTCTTGTGCGCTATTTTCGTGGGACAATTCCACTTGTAGCAGAACGTCTCTTCAGGGCCTGTTGAACCTCAGGTGAGTAAAGGTTGTATTTCTCGAAATCTTTGCAGGCCCCACGCACCAGTCGGCGTTAAAAGATGTCGAGCATACCGGGTTTGCCTTTCGCCTGCGCCAGAGCCTGATGAGGCTCATCGACGCTATGGATACGGGTAAACTGGATATGGGACTGCAGTGCACGACCGGTGTGATGTCGAAGCCCAGTCCTGCAGCGGACGGGCGCTGACCAGCGCGGCGGCGAGGCATGGCGGATGGTACGAGGACGCAGCCAGGGCGCGTGCGCCAGCGAGGTGATAAACGCCCAGCTAAAAAGGCCGACGCCAGAGCAGCGACCAAAGCCGCCAGGCCCCACAGGTCTCCCAGGATGGCGTTCCAGTAAAAATACCGGCAGCGCGGAGATCACGAAGCCAAAGGCGGTTTAACGTGAGCCATCCACGGGCCGCTTTTCGGCAGGGAGGCGGTTGCCAAATTACGGTCACCAGGATCAGCGGCAGCCCATTCCGAGCGCGTAGCGTAGAGATACAGGGTGCCACCGCCCAGCCACACAGATTACCGCTCTGGGCCCGATATACAGCAGAATGGCGCTCAGCGGGCGCGGTTGGTACAGGGCGAGCAGATTAATCAGGCAAAATCGCCCCAATGGCGAATAACGCCGCCGGGTGAAACCGCACTGGCGTTTAGTTGACTCATTCAGCGTCAGGACGCGTTTTGCAGCGACGGAAGGCAGCTGGACGTAAACAGACCAAACAGACAGCGCAGCAAGGATTAAACACGACCGGACAGGACGATCAGACAAAGGGTGCTGCAGCGCTGCCTGGAACTGCAGGCCCGCAGCGGCGCGACCAGACCGCGCGGGTAGGTTAAACGCCATTTCCTGCACGGGAGATAAAGGCCAGCAGCAGCGCGCGGGCGGTGGAGAGGCGTTTTTGACCGCCCAGCACGATGCCGGAAATCAGCGGTTACATCGGCCGAACGCAGGGGGGTTCAGGGGTAAAGGCGATGCCGATACAATTAATAGCGCCCAAGCGGGGCCCGCTAAAGGGGAGAGATCGTCGCTGTGGTTGTCCGGCCCGACGGGAGAAGGAAGGTTCGGACGGCGACTCGCCGGCCCAGGCCGGGCGGTTTTCCAGCGGCAGCGGCGGGTTTCAGCCTGGGTTGCCCGGCGTGCGCATCGTTACTGGAGCGCGCCAGCGCTTGCCAAGCGGCACGATTTTAGTTTTGGCGGGATAGCAAAAACCCGCATCCGAGCAGCCCTGCCAGGTGAGGTAAGGGTTGCGCCAGCGCGGCGTGCGTCAGAGTGACCGGGCCGGTCAGGCGCTGGAGGTTAGTAAATTTTCACTTTTACCGTAAAAAACTCGTCTCATGCCATTCGCCTGACGGCAGCGAGGGGGTTCGATAAACGTCGCATCGGAGGAGGTCAGCTAATCTTGTTGCCGGTAAAGATTATAACCCTCCTTGATTGCCAGTCAGATTGAGACGTGGTGAATTCTGCTGAAATCGAAGCAAAGCCGGTCGCAAGGAACACAGTTCGAACGACCGGGGGACGTCGAACAGTCCGGCAATGGCCGCTGTGCTGCAACGCAGACCAGGATCAGCGTAATGATGCGTTGAGCCATGAGAGGTAATCATTGTCTCCGTGAATAACGGGCCAGAACCAAAAGGTCAGGGGTTTGGTTACGGGTGATGGGACTCAGCAGTCCGGCAGCGCCTGCTGAGGGCAAGGTCGGTTTTCAGGCATTCTGCACTTCATCCTCCTTTGCTCCAGTTTCCTTACCAGTAATAGAGCGAAATCGGCTGCTCGGCAGGAAGCGTGGCGCAGGCGGCGAGTTTTTCCGCAAAGGGCTTTGGCCGCCAGGTCCTGGGCGGGTCGCTTCATCCGGCGCGGTACAGAGTCAACAACAGATCAGGCGTAGTCATTGTGAAACCTCGTATCAGGAAAAGAGGGCCACTATAGCACGCAAGATAGGGAGGATTAACGAAACGGGCCAGGATCTGGCCCGAATGTGAAGAGATTACAGAATGATGCCGCCAAAAAAATAAACCCGAGGCTCACGCAATAGCGTAGAGCGATTGACGCGGGGATCAGGAAGGCGTGGTGTGAAGACGTATTACCGATTGCGGTTGGAGCTGTGTCATCCATTTCGGACCGCAGCCAGAGAGTGGGTAGGGTGGGAGAACGACACAGCGCAGAGACGGGCGGGCAATGAGGCGTGGCGGTGAGGGGCTTACGCCCGCATCAGCGCGGCGGGCATCGCGCCTGGTGGGGCGCTGGGAATAGAGCAGGGTTGCGGCGAAGAATAGCACGACCGCCAGCAGCACGGATAGTTGTGCAGCAGTCCGACTGCTACCGTCTGGATATTCGATGATGTGGGCTTTTAACGAAAGTACCCCAGCCATGCGACGCCGAGAACGCAAAGCAAGGCGCTCAGCCGGATTTAAAAGTGCTGGCGTTGAGTACTTCACCGGTGTGATTTTGCAGGTGATTGCGATCAATGTCGCGCTAGTCAGCATAAATACAACGATCGATTCGTTGCGCGGCAAAACCGGATCTTTAATCAGGCGACGGTTCTGATGTCGCTCTTGATGGCGGTGGGCGTAAAAACATCACCGCGACGATACCAATCAGGAAACAGCGCAGCAACAGAAGCGTCTGGTGAAAGTGCGGCTTTACTTAAGCTCGAAAACCTGGCTGCCGCCGCAGCTTGACTTACCCTTTCGCCAGCGTCCTGATAAATCGGATTTCGTCTTTCAGCTCACAGCCGAGGACGTTACAGACGGATGGCGGTGACATCGGCAATCAGGGTAACCCGGAATACAGATTGCCAGCAGAGTCAGGTAGCTGACGCCCAGCGGTTCAAGGATGCCGGCAAAAAAAGACCACCCGCAGCGGAATCGCGAGGCGCGGTGATCGCAATCTGTGGAGGCGACACGGCGATGTGGAGATGGAAAGAGGGCGCGAGGGCGAAATACCCTGCTCTTTCGCATACTTCGGTGATTCACCGGAGCGTAGAGAAAGCAGTGTGTCCGGTTTCCGGCCAGTATGGTATAAAACAGGTGACAGCGGGGCGAGAAAGGTGATGTATTTGGGATGAGTTCGCAGCATACGTTCGGCGAGACTGACCAGGTAGTCCATCCCTCCGGCCGCCTGCATGGCGGCGTAGCGGCGATAACCGCCATTAATGATTTTTTCGATGACGTCGAGGGGGATGCGCGGGTTTAATTTGAAAAAAGAGGGTCAGGACGAGGACGCCCAGGCCACGGCGAAACCGATGCCGATACCCCGAGTCTGGCTCCCAGATTAAATAGCCCGCAGGAACAATAAACGAGTTGCTGCCACCAAACATATATGCCTTCTTGTTTTATTAACAAAGTTGATATTGGATTGTTGTAATTTAGTAGATCAATTAAGAAACAAAAAAGCCTGTATCGCTGGACATGCCAGTGATAGTTTAACCTGAAACTTTACTGTCGCTTCATCAGTATACCGCTTCGCTTTATAGGCCGGATGCATGAGGTTTTGCGCGGAGAGGATATCGGTCCAGATCCGCCGCGGTCAAGCAGCCCGCGCTCAAGCACCACGTCTCTGACGCTCTTTGCCCGTTTAGGCGCAAAAAATCTTGCCGACGATATCGCCAGTGTGGTGGCCAATATACGGGTGAGGTAGGTTGACGATGCCAAGGAGTTGAGCCCGTAGATTTCGCATACGCTTGTTGGCGGTGATGCCGCTCACGATTTTTCAAGCAGGTGGTGAGGCGTTAGTCAGGAATATGGATAGATTCAAACATCGACTGGCCAATCAATACCCGGCCCATCACGTTCAGCGGCAGCTGCCCCGCTTCGGAAGCCATGGTGACGGGTTTGTATCGTTACCAATCACTTTGAACACACGGATTGACGACCTCAGGGACCCACCGGGTTTACCTTGGATGCGGCATGATAGAGGAGCCCGCCGCAGTTCGGGCAGGTTAATTTCGTTTAAGGCCGCGTGCGCGGGCCGGAAGAGAGCAGGCGGCAGGTCGTTACAGATGTTTTGGACAGTTAACCCCGCCAGCCGCTTCAGGGAACTGTGGACCATCACGTAGGAGCAGAAGTAGGTAGGTGGCTTCGATCAGGGTCTTCGGCTGGCACAAACGGCAGGTTGCTGATTCCGGCAAGTTTTGAACTGCCAGTGCTGATAAACCCATCCGGGGGTATTCAGGCGGGTGCCGCGATAGCGGTCGCGCCGAGGTTTACCTCCAGCAGCAGCTCAGCGGTGCGCAGAATTTGCATTTAGCTCTTCGTTAAGCAGAACGTTAAACGCGTGAAAAATCATGCCCCAGGGCATCGGCACCGCGTACTGCCGCTGGGGTACGACCCCATTTCAGAATGTCTGGAAACTCACGGCCTTTGCCTGGAAACCTTCGCCACGAATGGTTGATTGCAATATATTCAGTTTGAGAATGGAGGCGTAGACCGCGATGCGGACCCGTCGGGTAAGCATCGTTAGTGGACTGACATTTGGTTAACGGGTCGTTGGGGTGAGATACTGAGATTCGCCTTTCTGATGGCCCATCAGCTCAAGGCGATGTCGCCAGGACTTCGTGGTGTTCATGTTAACGGGGTGGCTGCCCCGCCCTGGTGGAACACATCACCGGGAAATTGTCAATGCACTTGCCGTATTCAACACCTCATCGCAGGCGGCAATAATGGCAGGTTGGCGATGTGTTAGGGATAGTTTGCAGCTTCGTTGTTCGCATGCGCAGCGCCTTTCACCATCCACCATTCGCGGACAAATTAGGAATGTCGCTGATTTGTTATGATGATGTAGAAGTTTTCAATCGCTATCAGAGTATGGACGCCCGTAGTAAGACGTCAGAGGAACTTCCCCTGGATGCCAACAGATATTCTTAGATACGAATGTGTTTAACATTGTGAACCTTCTCTTTCAAGACTGCCTATGAATTCACCAAATACGCAGAATTTATGGGATCTCGCGGCATTTTCTGGCCGCAGATTATTTCCTAATCGGCCGGGGCCCACGATCATCTGCTGAATAATAGCGAATTATCAGTCACCCTGATCACTTATATGTAGTGAATCCTAAAGAATTATTAATCTGTGAATGAGTCACCGGTTTTTATCTGAAAAAAAAAAATAAGCTGTTTTACGATTGCAACGTGACGTTTTGGCCCAACATCTTTCGATCGAATAGATATAAGGACTACGGGGCCGACGCTGGCGCCTTTGTTTATGAGGAGACCGCCGGTGCGTTGGATTCCGTTAATGCCGTTTTTTTATACGTTTACATTGAGATATCGATTTTATCCAGGTCGCCAGTGCGTGGAGTCCTGCTGACGCTATTCTGGTTGATCTTTGCTCGGTGTGCGGAGATCGCTGTAAAAAAAACCAGGGTTTAAAACCTCATGCTGATGCAGCAGAAGATGGAGGCGGGAGAGAGCCCGGCCGCTGAAATGATCAAAAGGTTGTCGTTGGATCATCGCCGGTTTGATGCATGCTTCTGCCGGGGTTACTTTAAACCGATTCCTGGGGCTTGCTGCTGTGCTGCTCCGGTGCAGAGCACCTGACCTTAAAGATGATTGCCGCATTGCGCGTTAGTCGATGCCGGGCGGCGGCGGGTTTAGCGCCGCGAAAAAACCGGTGGCGGCGATACCTTTGAAGGCGAATATCAGCGCAAAAAGATGACGAGCGCGACGCCTGAACATAAAGACGATCGTCGTGATAAACATTAGAATTGGCCGGGCCGGTTCACTCCGGTCCTGGTGACTCTCTCCGCGAGCCTGCGCTTGGTAAAAAAAGCCACAGTTACCGCAGCATGATATAAAGCGTACAGGCTCTTCCAGCCACCAATCGCCAGCAGCAGCAGGCCACAGCACGCTGCCAACGCGTAACACGCCGCTAACGCCATGGACAACGGTGCAGCCCGCCAGCATACCACAAGGCAGATAGATCATAAATAAAATGGCCGTTGGCGTAGACGATTCAGGCATCAGGGTTGATATGAGCGCGTAAATGCACAAGGCGTAATCAAGCCAGCAGGAGTACAGCGTTCGCGCATTGCGCGGGAATTTGTCGCGGGCTACAGGCGGGCCAGATAGCTCTCAGGCTTATTGCGGCCTGAGACCACACAGGCGGCAAACTCTGGATATAGATATTGAGGCTGGGAAGCAGGCGAGATAAGCCGATAACGCCAGGGGCATCCCAGCGCTGAATGCCCGAACAGGCGTACGACGATTTAGTGGGCAGCGACGCGGCGGCGGCCATCTCCTCACCAAAGACATGAAAGGAGGACCCAGACGGTACAGGCCCAGTAGACCACCCGCCAGATAATAAGCCGTAATCAGCGCGCGGGGAAAATCGCGCTCGGTTGCTTTAAATCAGAGGCCAGATGAGCGAAAGCATCCAGGACCGACAAAACAACAGAACATCACCGAAAGTGGGAAGAAAAGCTTGCGAAAACTATCGATTTCAGCGGGCGCCGGGAAGGGGATCTGCGGGGGGTTGTCCCGCCGCGCACCAATAGCGACGATCAGGCGACAATCAGCCGGCAACCAGCGTTTGTAGATGGGGATGGAGTGGCCGCGAGAGCGACCCACCAGATAATCGCCAGCGTTCCAGTTCAGCCAGCAGCAGCTGGCTATCGTGCCAGCAAAAAAGCGCCTGACCGAAGGCCGGTGGCGATATGCAGGGCCGCGGGTAATCCGACCGGGATCACTTGCTAAAAAGAGCCAGGCCGGTGGACGCGCGCCAGACGCGGCCAAAAAGCCATAGCCACAAAATGGGCAACGCCGCCGGCGCTGGGAAAGTGCAGACCCAGAGTGCTAAGACGATAGCGAGGGGAAACACCAGAAATCAGCGCGGCCAGGCCCAAAGGCTTGTCGGCCGGCGACAATGCGGCCAGCGCCGCGGAAAACGGCGAAGACGCCGGTTCCCAGTAATGATGTGGAGAGTAACCCCACTCCTTGGGGCAAGCCCCAACTCTGTTTTTAAACCACTCATGTTTCACCCTGCGCCCGGCAAAAAAGGGATGGTATCACAATCGCTTTTGCTTATGACGTAGGCAACGGCGGCAAATTTGTGTGCGTCGGAGCACGGGACAATGTTTTTGACTTTTCCTTGAAGCGGTTTTTAAAACACACCACATCTCTCGGGCACTAGCCGGAAAACCGTGTGCGGACCGGGTCATCCAGAATGATAATGACTTCTCAAAGGAGAGCTATCAATGAGTTTCGTCGTCATGTCGTGTGATCGTCAAACGTAAAGAAGTGAAACGGAAATTGGCTGGCGGCATCGTTCTGACCGGTTCTGCGCGGCAAGCAAAATCAACTCGTGGCGAAATCATCCGCTGTCGGTGAAAGGCCGATCCTGGAAAACTGAACCGTGCAGCCTCGGACGTTAAAGTTGGTGAAATCGGACTTTTCAAAACGATGGTACGGCGTGACAATCCGAGAAGATCGACCAATGAAGAAGTGTTGATCATGTCCGAAAGCGACATTTGGGCAATTGGGAAGCTTAATCGCGAACGACACTGAACTACGAATTTAAAGGGAAAGATAAAAATGGCAGGCTAAAGACTGCGTAAAATTCGGTAACGACGCTCGTGTGAAAATGCTGCGCGGCCTCCCGTAAACGTACTGGCAGACGCAGTTAAAGTAACCCGGGCCGAAAGGCCGGAACGTGGTCTGGACAAAATCTTCGGTTGCGCCGACCCTCACTAAAGACGGCGTTTCAGTATGCGCGTGAAATCGAGCTGGAGACAAGTTCGAAAAAAGCCTTATTGCAGGATTGGTGAAGAAGTCGCCTCTCTAAAGCGAACGACGCTGAGGAGACGGGTACTACCACCGCAACCGTTACTTGCTCAGGCATCATGCTGAAGCCTGTGAAAGCCGTGTGCTGCGGTATGGAACACGAGGATTCTGAAAATTATGATCGGACAAAGCGTCGTAGCGCTGTTGAAGAAAACTGGAAAAGCGCTGTCCGTACGTGCTCTGACTCTAAAGCCATTGCTAGGTTGGTACCACTCGCTAACTCCGACGAAACCGTAGGTAAACTGATCGCTGAAGCGATGGACAAGTCGGTAAAGAAGGCGGATCACAGTTGAAGACGGTTACTGGTTGGAAGACGAAATAACAAACTGGACGTGGTTGAAGGTATGCAGTTTGACCGCGGCTAACGGTCCCGCACTATCAACAAGCCGGGAAACCGCGCTGGGAACTGGAAAGCACGTTCATCCTGCTGGCTGACAAAAAAATCTCCAACATCCGCGAAATGCTGCGGTTCTGGAAGCGTAGCAAAAGCGGGCAAACCGCTGGTTATCATCGCTGAAGACGTACAGGCGAAGCGCTGGGACCCTGGTAGTGAAACCATGCGCGGCATCTGTTCAAGTTGCTGCGGTTAAAGCACCGGGCTTCGGCGACCGTCGTAAAGCTATGCTGCAGGAATCGCAACTCTGACCGGCGCGTACCGGTATCTCTGAAGAAGATCGGTATGGAGCTGGAAAAAAAGAGACTCTGGAAGATCTGGGTCAGGCGAAACGCGTTGTATCAACAAAGACACCACCACATCATCGATGGCCGTGGCGAAAGAAAGCTGCGATCCAGGGCCCGCGTGCTCAGATCCGTAAGCAGATTGAAGAGCAACGTCTGACTACGGACCGTGAAAACTGCAGGACGCGCGTGGCCTAAACTAAACTGGCAGGCGGCGGTTTTGACAGTAATCAAAGTGGGCGCGGCTACCGGAAGTTGAATGAAAGAGAAGGAAAGCACGCGTTGACGATTTGCCCTGCACGCGACCCTGCTGCGTTGTGAAGAAGGACGCTGGCTTGCCGGTGGTGGCCGTAGCGCTGGTTCGGTGCCGACCGAAACGGCACTGGCCTGACCCGCCAGAACGAGATCAGAATGTCGGTATCAAAGTTGCGCTGCGCGCAATGGAAGCTCCGCTGCGTCAGTCGTGTCCAACGCCAGTGGAAGAAAGTATGTGGGCGGAACACGGTGAAAGGTGGTGAAGGTAACACGGTTACAACACCGCTGCAACCGAAGAGTTGGCAAACATGGATCGACTCGGTATTCTGGACCCAAGTAAAGTGACCTCGTTCTGCTCTGCAGTACGCAGCATCCGTTGCTGTCTGATGATCACCACCGAGTGCATGGTCAACCGACATTGCCGAAAAAAAAAGCGATCGCGCCTGACTTAGGTGGCTGCGGCGGCATGGGTGGCATGGGCGTATGGGCGGAATGATGTAATCGTGCGCTATTACCTTAGATATAAAGAAAACCATCGGGCAGAAATGCTCGGGGGGTTTGGGTTTTTCTTGTGTCGTCTTTTTTAGATAAGGTTGTACATCCGGGGCCCGGTGCTCCAGCTCATTAGCGTGGGGGAATAACATGCAGGTTAAAAATATTTAGCAGATTGTCGGCGCAGCATTGTGTTTAGCAGGTTGAGCGCCAGCAACGAATTGACCCTGGTGGACAGAACGTACGATTTGTTGAGAGGATAAACCAGGTTCTGAATGCCAGCTGTTAGGTACGCAAAGCGGGAACGCAGAGCAACGGCTGTCCGGACAGAATGGGAGAACGGGCGGCTCCATGCGCGGCGCGGCAAACGCCCTGCGTAACAAGGCCGCAGAGATGGGTGGCAACGTCATTTACGCGTCAGCAGCCCGACGCAGAATTGCCTGTCCAGCTTTTGTGCCGACCGATAGCCAAATGAACGGCCCAGGGGTTTATAAGGATGCCCGAAATTGATTTAACCGGGCCTCTCTTGGCCTAAAATGAGGCACCCTCTTGATTCTCTTTTTATTGCTTGCTGAGTTGCGCCTGAGTTTGCGGGTTAGAACGCATTGCAAAGGGACGGCAGGGACACTCCTCCAGGTCACATTCTTCCTGGCTGAGAAGGGAGATTTGGCTAAAAATCTGCTGGGCTGGCGCGGGTATGCATTCTTTCAGCTTGGGCTTCTCTCAATTTAAGCGCATTACACCGGATATTTTCCTGCTCGATGGATGAGCGGCGTTGGTTTAATCCACTGCCGCCGGAATGATATTTTTCGCCCTTCCTTCCGTGTCACAACAGATACAACACGCCGCGAGATAATGGGAAAACTAGATTGAAGCTTCCATTATCTGAAGATACTTGCTGATAATAAAACGTTGCTGGTATTCGTTAAATCCACCAGCATAAAAGCATCAGGCCTTCCAGCGAGGAAGTTAAATAATTAATCAGATTCGCTATCACCGTGTGTTTAAGAGACTGCGGAATGCCACAGCCGACGCCTTCAACTGATATCATCAATAAGCCAGCGTAGCAATTGTTTTCATTTTGCAAGCACCAGAATGAGCGTTGACAAGGTGTCGCGGGTTTTTTAACGTTATCGCACATAATACGTCTTCCGGATTAGGGTGCTGTTACTTCAGGTATATCGATCGCCGTTGTATTTTCTATAAAGGCGTTCATTAAGGGCCACAGTCATTCTTATAAACTTTCCCTGTCAGCATTAAGCGCTGCAGGACGAATGGCCATCTGTGCTCTGCAGAACTAACAGAGATCGCAAGAATCGGCCACCGCCTGAAGATAATAAGACTGGACAGAGTTGATTACTCAGTTGATATTGAGCATTAAGCCAAAAATTTGTCATCAGATTAATAGATGCTGGTATTAAAAACCAATAAATGTTCCTTGCATACGGATCTCCTTTCCTGGGGGTACGCTGGTGCTGCATACGGGAGCTGTTTGAAAGCGGTGACAATCAATGATGCGATTCGTGAGGCAAGGTGGATGGCCCGATGGGCAACAATGATTGGGTTAGGATGCTTAAACCAGAGAGAGATGGTTAATGACCGCGATTCATTTTCAGGTCGAGATGGCTGGGGGCTTCACATAAAGAATGCTGGGTTTTCGATAGAGCGCGCGAGCGATAAATTCTCGTTTTTGTCCACCAGAGAACTAAGCCAAAGATCGCCGAACAATGTTTGTAACCCCATCGGCCATTTCATGATTTCATCATGATATTACATCTGCGTGCGCACTCACGAATAAAGTCCATATCGGCATATCTTCAAAGCCAGCTGATATTATCGATAAGGAGCTGAGAAAAGGCGGTCCTCATGAAGGACGCCAGGCCTTCCGAGACGAAAGTATTGATGCCAATTTTTTGACTATCAAGGTATCCGCTAATCACGTCACCGCTGGTGGGCGCTAACGACCGCACATGGTGGACTTCAGCAGCGTGGTCTTACCGAGCCGGAAAGGCCAAACAGTGCGATGGATCGCCGGGTTCACGGTAATTTTAAATTAGAAAAAAGGTTGTGAGAACGGATCTACTGATAGCTGAGATTCTTCACTTCAATGTCACGCCAGTATTTTCTGCAAAAAAACGGGTGCAGGCAGCTCTTTTTCCGGCCTGCTATAATACAATTCTGAAAGAACGCTCATATTGTAACGACAGCATTCGCAGCTGCATGACCAGGTCGATCAGCTTGATGCGCGCTGGGGAGACACTGGGAGAATGCCCACGATAGGCGTTGTTTTTTTAAAACCAATAAACATACCGAGGGTCATATTGTTATCAATGACCATGATTCGCGCCCAGACAGAGACGGCGACCGATCGATGGAGGTAATAAAAGTATTAATACCGCCAACCATCATACGAAGCGAGTCTGTTTGATACGCATTGCAGGCGTCAATGTTTAGATTTAACCAGTGCTGAGAACGACGCTCTGTTAAGTTCAGCGCTTAAGTGGAAAATACCTTATAGGGACTCCAAAAGTGCGAGCTGGAGCGTGCGCCATTGATAACCTGCTCTTCGCACGCGACGGTTTGAAGATGTAGGTGGCAAAAAAGCATGTGCATAGCATAAGGTGAATCCAACACGACCCCAAACCAGCCAGCCGCCGTACAGACGTACCAACCAGCAGGCAAATCGTAATGATTGAGTGCGATAATGCCGGTAAACAATTGCTATTGGTGAAGGTGGAACGGATAGTATCCAGCGACCGAAAAACGAGACTGAATATACCATAAAATGAAGTTTTTCCAAAAGGGATAAAAGCAGGCTCGTCAGATGAGTTCGAACAGCCGGTGGTTTTCCATTGGATGTTCGTCAGCGTATTAGCGGTAATGAGGTCCACGCTCGCAGCATACTAATAAGGTGCGGAAAAAGCGTTGAAGAGACCGAGGCCGATACAGATAACCGAAGCAGGCTCTGGGCGTGCGCATCGATGACATGGTCAGTCACCAGCTCGTACCGATAGGTAATAGCAGGCCGATAGCTTCAACCTACTACCGAAAGGCAAAGATTTTAGCAGGGACCGATTAATCCCACAATTGCGCATCAGGTTCAATAGACGCAGGGCGTGATTTTGCCTGTTCTTGCTGAAAGTTTTGCGTCCGGCCATAGTTCCAGCGCAACGCCGGAAAGTCATTGGACATTTCCTGGATCAATAACCAGCTTACCCAGGGGCCGGATCGTGAAACAAATAAAGCGTTTTTACGTACTTATGAGCACGACGTAATGATTTCATTCCCAGCTGGATAAATACAGGTAGCTTCAGCGGCTTGATTTCATTCCAGATCCAGAGAGAGGGGGCCCGGCTTTTTCAGACGGCGCATGTTCCGCCGTTTTGCCAGCGACTATGAGCGTTACGCCTGAGAAGGGTACCTAAAACGTGGCGGAAGTTGAACAGGTCGATATTAAGCCCGTAAAGCCCGCAAAACCATTGGCCAGACAGGCATACCGCATTCGGCGGCTTCCGACGTAAAATAACCGTGGAAGCCGTTTATGACGCGGAATGAGAAATTAAGCTATCGGTTTAATGGTTTTTTAAAAACAGTCTTATTCAGCGATCGGCCACTCACGCTTTGCGCATCTTATTAGAAAGGAGTAAACATCCCACATGTAAAGCGGGCGTTCTTCAAGGGAAAATACCGCTGAGCCTTCAGACCGTTAGAGAGCGTGAGCGTTGTTCCATGTAGCTAAAGGTCATGTCCTTGATTTTATAATTGCTTTTTAGAGCGCTAATCCTGCTGATTAGTGCCGTTGCTGACATTGTATATTACTGCCATATCCTGACGTGACGCCGGGGACCGAGGAGGAAATAGAAACAACCTTTACCTGCGAAATGGCCAAAATTATCGGCAGGGAAAGCATCATAGCGGGGAAATTAATGGTGTCCCCGGGTTTCACGTAGGGGATGGTATTAGTGGGTAACCAGAGGATCAGATAATACCAATTTATCACCGGTAGGTTTGATCGCGCCGGCTGCTGCCGTTCTCTCCATGCCCTTTCAGTCACGGCCAGCGATTGATTATTACCGTTGTGGTCGTTGCTTATAATCAGATTACGTTAGCGTTCGATTTCTCTACCAGCTGATTTTTATAATCATTGATTGGTTATGGCTGGCTGGAGATATGATATAAAAGTCTGCTGCTTGGTAATTGTATCGCTGCTGGTTTGCGTGAGCTGAGATTCCAAGCGGCATCGTTTGGGTAACCAGGGTAATTGATAGGCGCTTTGCTGTTGAAAAAGATAGCGAGTGCTGAAGTTATACTGATCTTTAGTTATCAGGACCATCCTTAAGTATTCATCATAGCTGGCCAAGGTTGGTATTGCATTTTGTTTAAGCCAAATGAGTAATTAGCCAGCATTACGGTGGTTTCCGTTAACGAGGCCGCACGCTGGTGGTTTTAATCGTTTTCAAGAGCAGCGAGGTTTCAGCCTTATTACCGTAAGTTTGCTTATTAATATCTTCGCGTTAGCAATTTTTCATTGAAAACTTCAATCTGAGCCGCGCTAACGTTGCTCACCGATCGTATTACGTGAAACGTCAAGATTCTAAGCGGTTGGCCTTTTGGAACAATGTTCTCCACCTTTACCTGCAGATTCACAACAAAAACATGCTGTGGGTCAAAGACGTTACGGAGTGGGGGGACGAATGACCTCTCCGCGTACCAATACGCTGGTGGTAAAGGTTGCAAAATATGAGTGAAAGCACAATGGCAATAAGGAAAAATAATGCCAGAAGAGTGATAGCCCACGCGGGACTGCTGCTAATAATAATGCCTTTCCTTTCCAGTGGATTTTTTGACTCAATCGCTTCCTTGCTGATAGATGATTTTTTCATAATTATTTTGTTTTTTTAGGTGAAGAAGGCCCATTAATAATGGGCCTTAAAGTATAAAGTTGTTTTAATGTTAAATCTTAATGGCTCCATGGATAAATGTCCCGTTCAATGAGCTCTGGAAGGCATCAACAACATACTGGCAGGGGTTGGTTTTCCAAGCCAGCCGGATTCGCCCCAGATTGCCCCGTCCCCCCCAACAATAGCTCCCCAAACTAATCCACACCATCCCATGAGGCCAAAAAACCTTAACAGACCACCATAGCACCGATTGAGTCCCACCAATTAGGTACCAAATGAACCGCCCAACTTATACCTCGAGCACAACCAGCCGCATTAGCTTCAACTGGCATTACATGCAAAATGAGCTACGCGGTGATTGAAATTGAAGAAAAATCCCAAGAGTAGCCGCCAGACCCGAGATTTGTCCATTTCAAAACAGTATTGTTTCATAGTTTTCCTTGGTTTATAATATGTCAGATGTTACGCCTATCTGCATGAAAATATTTTTCACGCAAATTGTACATTGACATTATATTATTAAGTCAAAAAAAAATCAAAACTTGCCTTAGAGGATAATTTCGAGGGATGATTTTAATTAAAAAAAAATTTTTCCAAGCCATTTTAGTATAATCATGTGAATTTTAGCTCTTCATCTAATAATATCTAAATCACATAGAGTGTCGGTTGTGAAGTAAATAGTAAATAAAGTGTGCGGGCTTAAGTTTTTATTGGCCGTGTATAAAGGCTGTGACTATAAAAGCTTGTGATGTAACAGTAAGGTTAAGCTATTTCGCAGGTTGTGTTTGGTATCTGCATGATATTAAATCTACCTCAAAAGAACCTCCATTGTGGCTCGTCAAATGAAGAGATAGCGCAACAATAATTTTTAATGGTTCCTCTTCCTGTGTAGATGATTTCAAATATAGCCGAACCGCTACTGGTGTTATGGTGTAGATAGTTTGTAATAGTCCGCAGTGAGGTAAGCTACTGGCTCTTTTTCACACTGGCAATAGTGTAGTTTTATAATCAAAAAAAAGGTGATAGGGCTGGAACCATGTTTAATTATTGAAAACAACATCTTGGCTCCTCCGATTAGTATCAGGGATGGTTGTTAGCAGTTACGCCATTTTTGATGCGGAGTTCTCGGTATAGGGTTAAACCAGTAGGTATATTTGGTTCCCACGGATGAGTCAGGGCAGGTAATTTCAAGCGTAAAGTTCTTTTTGCTTGCCAGTTACCCCTCCCTGAGTGATAGCTTTAAGCTGCGATTGCTTCTGATTGTTCTATATTAGATAGATTGACCGTGCTCCCACCTCGTGGATTATATTGCAGGTTGTTTCCTGTAGTGAAAGGGCCCAGTTTGATGTTGGCTTGGGCATAGTGGGCAATTGATGAATTCATTGAGCATGACCGGATGACGCTTCCTGCACGATAGGACACCGAAATCTCTTTTTTACTGAGAAGCTCGTATCAATATTGTCCCTGGTTTTATCAGCCCGACGGTAGTTGTTTCACGCCGGGATCGCTAAGCCATAGGCAGAAAACAGTACCTAACGTGGGCCGGAACGGGGCGGCCGTTGGCGCCGGCATTGCTTCCGAAATTTCAAACAATACCACCGGTATCCCTGGTTTCATAACCGGTGTCACACACCGAGCACAGGAGCCGGTCAACGCCTCCTGCCGACAGATTTGGACGCTGGGCCGTGGCGATAAGGGCGTAAATATCATTTGCCTTGCAGTTATAAAAAGTTTTGCATTGGCAATCGCTCCGCCTCTACCGTTCTTACTGCCAGTACGCTACCGGGCGCCATGCTTGAATCGGATAAATTTTAGCTTGGCTGAATGGTAACCTTGAATGCAGCATCAGTTTCCGTTGTAATTAAATCAGGCCATTACTGCTGATTAAGTAACAGTAAACTAATAAAAGGAGTATTTTTTTCATAGTCGTGTATTCAGCCCTGTTATCTGGCAACGCCGCAGTGGCCTAGCATACCTTCGTTACCCGCCGCCAAGGGCCCAGCTAAAAAATAAGGCGCTTTACAAACACTGCTGCCCGCTCTTTGAAATGAACCCCAACCCCCACCACTACATAGCACTTCATTCCCGTTATCTTTTCAGGCCGGACAATAACCATCCGCCATCAGAAACGATGCTGGCCTGGGCCGTTTTTATCCCGTGGTCACGTTACCGTGGCGCCATAAGGAACGTTTTCACCTCACGCTCTCTTACGAATAGGAACGCGCGGCGGCCAATATTGGCCCGCGAATGCCCCGTACCACGGCTGCACGGGTTGGCAACACCGGCCCACCACTTTTCTCTTCCTGCGTCGTATTTGCAATATCCATATTAATCTGCTCGCCAAATGCGTGCTATCTAAAAGCACGCTGGTTCGATGGTAAAATGGGCGTAACGTAAGAATAATCGCATAGCCGCGGTAGTCCGTTTTCGAAAAAAAAATCGTCGCGTCGTTTCCAACGGACGTTTTTCAATTCCGGGCGCCTTAACCAATCGGCGTTCAAGACATTTCCTGACCTACTGTCATTATTCCGATCAGCATGAACCAGCAACGCCGCCGCTCAGCCGTATTAAGTAACTGACTATTTTGGATAGCTTAGCCGGCGTTAGCCGACCCCATGGAACCACGATAGTTTTCCGCCGTAACGCCGCCGCTGTCAATCTCACGATTGGCTTGTAAGCCCCTGTGGACTTCCCGTCCCGGTTATGGTTTTCCAGCGCGACGGCCACTCAGAGAAACATACCTGATCGGTTGAACGCCCGGACTTCTGTTGGCACGTTATAGGTCGCATAGGCATTAGTAACCAATCGGCTTAAAGAATGGCAATATTCAATGAAACAACATGGTCATCCTCAACGTGACGGCTGGAAACCATTATTCCCAGCTATTAAGCGGCTATAGCTATAGCCAGCGACGTAATAGTTTAAAAGCGCGGAACCCGCCGTTATAGCCATATTCAGTAGTTATGCGGCGGTTTGCTTATCCCAATAATCCTCAAACAATACCTGCGGATACAGAAAGGTTACCCAGCCATGAACCCAGGCTCTGGCTCACGGTTAATATGTTCTGTTACGGCAGCGAGTTGGCGTATATCCGCCCAGTAAGCTGTTTGTTATAGGATTCATCACATCAGATTAGCGTATTGTACCCGGAGGTCGAATAAGCGGAGCCGTCTACGGTAATATTGGTGCCGGTTTCAAGAATTTTTTTACCGTAGCGAATGCGCCATGACTACTGGCCGGACGTTTTCTCTTCATCTTTCTTTTTAGACCCTGCAAGGCCGTTCATCGGCGGGAACCGCGCCAATATCGCGAGGTTTTTGCCCGGCGCCAAAAGCGAGCGCCTGGTAATTGGCCTCCGACTGTAAGCCCGTATAGCGAGTGTGGTTATTGCTTAATACGCCGTAGCCTGATCGTTGCTTGCGTAAGGGTTCTCGTCAACTGTTGCCATCCGTAGGGACGATATTCCCGCTGGTAACTCATATTCCATCTGGCCCGTCCTGAGCATTAATGGCAGAAGAAGCGTAGGGCAACACGAGGTTTTTGTCGGACCATCGACTCCTCGACGTGACGTAACGGTCACCGTTGCCCGCCGGTTGAGTAGAGGATCGGTAATTTCGAAAGCGTCCCCGGAGCGACAAAAGCCTGGTAAATTTGGTAGCCATTCGGCTTGATACTATACGACGCATTGGTTCGGGCAATACCGCGACGATGGGCGCGAATCCGCGCAGGCTTTCAGGATCATGTCCCTTTTCGGTTGCCAGCTGAATCCCGTGACGGCACGCTGTCAAGATGCCGACAGGCGAGCTGCTTTCGCCATGACTAAAGTCCTTTTTTAACGGGACATCTAATACTCTACTCCGCTGCTCATAGATATATACAGAATCCCAGTCGCTCTTGCCCCGCTGACTTATTCCATGTACTCATTCCGGTTGGGGCGCAGGCGCCACTGGCCTAGGTCGCCGGATTGTAGTTCGAATTGTAATACTCATTATTGGCATCATAGTCTTTGCCTGAACGAAACTGATAGTTGGTCTAAGGCATTAATACCGTCTCAAATCATCGGGGAAACGAAGCCCTGCGCGATAGTGGACAGTGCCGCCTGCGGTATGATACCGCAGGCTGTTGAGTATTGAAGTTAAAATCGTGGTGAAATCAGGAATGACATGAGTACTCTGCGCATCCATCCGCATCTTCTTTAAGCCAGGAAAATCGGTCTGCACGCAACCAGAGCTGGTTAATTTAGCAATGCTAAACAGGAAACTAATTTGTCAACGTACTGTTGTGGGAGGGATCTTTTTTTTTCCACAAACCGGTATCCGCCGTTTCTTGCAGACTGTTATTTAAAATAACGTCATGCTTACTCCCCTGTAGCCGGGCATCGGCGGGTGGCGTAGAGGGATAATCCTGTATGACGATGGGGTCCCGCTCTACCGACAATTTTAATCAATGCGGGTCAAAAAATCACGAGCTAAAGCATTGGCGCATAAACCGAGGTACGCAGGAACAAGACGAAAAAAATTTGGTGGGAGGTCTCCGGATAGCTCGCCTTCCCTTTTTTTAATGAATAGACATACTTTTCACCCTGGCCAATCAAAAAGAATTTAAATCTGAATGTTTGGTCAGAACCGAGCCTCCGTTATGCAGTGGCGACCTTCCACTCGATTTCTGAACCATTTATAACCTGCAGGAAAGTAAATTCTTTGCTGAAAAATCATCAATGTTATTGACTTGGGCTGCTAATATCTCTGCCGTTTATTTTAAATCGACTTAAAATAAATGGAAAAGGGTGTCGGATTCTTTAGCGTTTATCTTATACCCGGACTTATGCCACTGCAGATTTTTAGCTCGGTAATTAATATTCATATCCTGAATGGCCGAGGACGATA